>JAPKLW010000131.1:704468-775064 GCA_026898455.1 Plectranthus barbatus | reverse complement strand
TGAATCAAACCTTAGCATTTGGTCGATCATTTGCTGAACTATAGATAAGTCTAGCATATCATGTAATGTCCTGTATAGGTCATCTATTGAGTTGTAATAGACTAGCAGACATTGAAGGAAAGCGTTTGCTAGAAGACTTACGTTATTCCTAGAAGACATCAAAGGAAAGCATTTGCTAGAAGACTTACGCAATTCCTAGCAGATACAGAAGGACAGCGTCTGCTAGAAGACATGTGTTAGCAGAATGCTAAGGTTTTAGCATTTGCCAATAAACCCTGAAGGATGCTAGCAGAATAGAAGTCAAAGGTTTGAGTGTCAATGGAAATATTCAGCAAATCAAGACAAATAGCATAGCAGAATGTCAAAGGCTAAAGCCTTACTGCCGTTCTGACAAAAAGCACACACAAAGGACGAGACTTTCCCGAAGTAGCTCGAAAAGTACAGATCGAGAACAAAAAGCGACTGAACAAATCTTATCACTCTCGGACAAAAGAGACGTTGTGTCTAACGGATATGGAGATTCAAGATTTGAATCTCCACCTATAAAAGGAAGGTCCAAAAGAGAGAATCGACTACTACTACTTCAGACATTCACGAACACTCAAGAAAAAGATTCCTTTGACAAAGTGAACAAAGAAAAAGTAGTCAGTTGAGAGCCTTGTGAAAGAATATTAAAAGCTCTCAACAACCAGAAGTGTCGCTCATTTGATTTACTGACACTCCATTGAAGATATTCTTGATTGCATTCAAGAATTCTCAATCATTGGGATTCCTTTCTTTTCAGAAAGAATCTAACAGTCGAACACCTGAAAAGGTTTAGACTCAGACGGGCACTTAGCCATATTCAAGGAAAATCAGGAAGTGACTATAAAACTTCCAGATCAGGCAAGGCAGGAGTTTCGAAGGTGTGCCCTTGACCCAGCCGAACCAACATCTGAGGAGTTCAGGTTATCGGAGGATAGCTGTCAAGTAGCCAGGCCGAAAGCTCACTGCCTACTTAACTGTAAAAGGCGAATCCTTGTAATCTGTATACTTACTTAGTGAATTCTTAGCGTATCGGCTAAGGAGTGGACGTAGATCTTGTTGGATCGAACCACTGTAAATACTGTGTTCTTTTACTGTTACATTGCTCATAAGAGTTGAAACCTAGCAATCATATTGCTAGTGTATAACTGTAAAGAAACTTAATTTATCTCTGAGCTTAACTAACCTTGAAAGGTAAAACATAAAGTGTAAGTGACAATTTATTATTCCACTGCATTTCGTGAGTTTATCTTACACGACGACTCTGAAAATTAAGGACCAACAGTGGTGTTGTTTGATCTCGAAACACCCCTTCTCTCATTTCAAAGGACCTTCATAATTTGAAGTAACCTATTTCGAGGCAAATTGTTTCCCATTTTAAAATTCCATCTAATAATTCGAATGGATAGACTTTGAAGCACCCTGCTTTGCAACTCAAAACACCCTATCTCGAATCATTCATTGAGTTCAAAAGAACAATACATTGAAGGGGTTTTGAGTAGAGAACTTCCAAATCAAAGCTAAGTATCTTTTTGAAATCTCTTAAATTGAATTCATTGTTCTTTTACAAATATATTTTATGCACAATATTTCTTGTATCTAAATTATGCCATCTTTTAAATATCATTGATATTTGTATACAAAGTAGTTGTGTGCGGGAGAGTAAAGATAATTTCGAAGAACCTACTATGGATCTTGATGTACTTCACCTCACAATTTTTTAACTTCTCCATATTTCGAAGCATCGGCTCCTAAATTTTTTTAAAAGGACATACTTCTCAAAAATTTGGAAAAGCATCTTCTTAAATTGAAGTGCTTCTTCTTCAAATGAATAAAACAATATCCCAGAGCAAATCATAACACTGAGGATGATACTGAAATACCTGACACAACTTCTTGATTGAGGTAAGTAGTGTCAATTCTATATTTCTCAATTTGAAGCTCGTGATCTACAAACAAAATAAAAATAGACTAGCTCGAAATATATCGAGTTAGTACAAAAAAATCTTCACACGTGATTTAAAGAACATTCAAATCAATGGCATATGGGGGCGATAAAACTGATCATTCCTAAAAATGTGGGGCTCCCATAGTATAAAAAAGGAAAGATGAGAAAGAAAATCACCGGGACACTTAGAGGTTATCAGCAATCAAATCTTGGCAGTGTGTGCCTTGGTTTCGAATGATTGGGTCATGATAGTCATCCTCAAAAGGATTCGGATAACTATCGTGTGGACTTAAAATCATTTGGGAGAACCTTGGAGAGGTAGTTGACTCTCTCTCTTAAGTGTGATCAAGAATTCGGACCTATCCGATTCCTTCATACCTGATACAATAAAGTACAATTGGCCTGCGAGTTTAGGGTCGCTCCGTACATACTCTACTATAGATAAAACCACTTGGGATCCCGCCCTCATCGTGCAAAAATCCACTTTGAGGTCAAAATAAGTGATTGATTCAAAATAGACTTGTATCTTTTCGACTTATGTCAAAGAGTTGGTTAAAAAAGGAGCGAATGAATCTTTTGATCCAACTCTCGGGATTGGTACGAGGAGGAGTGTGGAATCCCTCGTTTATTTTCCTTTACAAGCAAGTCGGGTCAACAATGGAGGGAGTGTGAAGCCCTTGCGTTGATCCGATGTAATATTCACATTTATTACAACACTAATGTTCTATCTGTGTGGTCAATTTCTAAGTTTGGATTGTAGGAACTGAGTCTATAGGCAATGCGAATTGACCGCCGTGTGAAGTGACACACAATTCTCACATCAAATTATCAATCCGAGATCTTTTCTATTCGCTCTCGTGGAAACTATTTACTCGTAAGAAGATGCATCAATAGATAGGCAATACAATAGTCGTTGGTTTTCTTTATCTATCTAGCTATAATTTGCAAACTAAACTACAAATTGCATTCAATCAAACATTCAACAATTTGCTAAATTCACCAATCAATTACTTCTATCAAATGTTTGGGTAGATTAGAGTAACAAGTCCAACAATCTTAGAATGAAGTGAGTGTTTGTAAACTTCAATTGAGCCAAATTAAACCGAGCTATGTTGTAAACAATTTTAATCTCTACGAGGTTGAGCAATCGACACTATCCTAGTCAATCCCCTTTGTACCGGTGAATTGTCCGTTGATGAAATTAGAGATCTCAAACAGCTACGTTATTGATCCCTAACTCACTCCTAACCGACCGTCGATTATTTCCCTATAATCCTAGCTCCGCACATGGATTGGAACTAAAACTATATGATTATGCACTTATCACGACGTTTCTGTCCGCGTATTGGCTGCAACGGTCACATCAACTACCTATAGATTGGCTATTACCTACATCTATTAGGTATGAACAAGCTCAAGTGCAAATCAAGACTTCATAGAAAAGTAAACAAGCATAGAAGGTTCAATCCATCTCAATACCCATATTACAACACTCACTTAGGAATTTAGCTCCTCATACCTTGAATTTGAAGCAATACAAGTTGAAAGATAAGAATTGACATTACAAAGCTTCAAAGTCAAAATTGATCTTCTATGATTGCCTTCGTTGAATCCAATCTACCTAATCTCCCTCTTCAAATGTCACCAAGTTGATGGAATGATCCTTGGTTCTCCTTGATTCAAGTGGGGAAGAAAGTGTAGAGATGAATCTAGATGGAGGTTAGTGATGGTTATTCTTCAATTTGGCAAAAAGTTCTTCATTTAATTGATTTTCCCCCTTTTATAGACGAGCTAGCAGGGCCTCGGATTGCCCGAGCCAACCAAAGCTCGCTCGAGCCATCCTGGGAACCACAGCAATCTGGGAAACGTGCATTGGCTCGACCGAGCCAGAACCGCTCGACCGAGCCTGCTCTCTGTCAGCCAAGCTCGGTCGAGCCTGCACTGCTCGGCCGAGCGAGGCCTCTGCCCGGCTCAGCTCGGCCGAGCCTGCTTCGCTCGGCCGGGCGAGTCATCCAAGCTTCCGAAACCCTCCTTTCGTTCCGCTCGGGTGAGCCTAACCTCCTCGGACTCCAAACTCGGGCGATTTTCCTCCAAAACTTCCCAAAACACGTTATATTATGCTCAAAACGTATCCTACATCATTTCAAACACGAAAACATGAAAACAAGACAAAAGAACAACGAAAACATATGATATGAGGGTAAAATGGCCACAAACATGCACTCTCACACATCGAAAAATAGGTCATTTTACACACATATCATAATCCCCCAAACTTGAACCTTTGATTGTCCTCAACCAAAACAAAGTAAAGCAATCAATAAACCTCATCAAACAACCTCATAGCTCATCATAGTCATCTTGGCATGCTCTTATCGAACGAGATTATCACCTAACTTTGTGACATTGTTAATGCGAACGACTCAAACCACTCATCAACATTGGATAAAGAAATGAAAGCACTCCCTTAAGTGTTTAGGGATTGATGAATTCACTCATTCACAAGATATCGAGCACAATTTCCATAGGCTTGAAACAATTCTCACCACTATACTACAATGAGTTGGCTTCTAAAATAAAAAAGTCTTTATTTTTGGTTATAACGTGGCTTACTAAAAGGTAGGTGGTTTTAGGCTAAAGTGACGAACTTCTCCATATCCCAAAACCCCCAAACTTATTCTCTTCAATCCACTTCTAACCTTGAGGCTTTTCCAATCACAATTCTCAAATATATATATTTTTTTTCTTTTCTTTCTTTTTCTCATTTTTTCTAGCACCAACATTTTTCTTTCTTTCCATGGTGCTTTTCTTTTTCTTTTCTCTTTTCAATCTTTCTTTGTTTTTTTAAGTACCCAAATTTTTGTTGGTACCATTTTTTCTAGGATTCAAATCAATCCCACAATCAATACTTCCATTGCCTCAATCATTACAGCTCAAGATACCAATTGATTCCCATCCCAACTCTCATCTCCGTATTCACATTCATACGCTCATTCCCCCCAAATTTTTCCTAATATTTTCGAAGAAAAATTCTCCATTTAAGCACAATCACGGGAAACAAGGGTATGAATGGTAAAATTATGATATCAACAACCTTATACTCCCAAAGTGAAAGGAGGAACTAAGAATCGATGGCCTAAGATCATTTTTAGTTACCAAACTCATGACCAATAGATAGAGAATATATTCAAGTTCTAGATTTTGTGCTCTCAAACTTGCCATTCACAATCAAAAATAATATGACAATATCGAAGCTCAAATACTCACGGCTTTTGTCAAGTCCTAAACATTAATCCCGCACAAAACTCGGCAATTCAAAAGTTCAATTCGAGCATGCCTTAACAACTAGATTATGCCCTATCATTGGTTAAAGCAAATTTAGCCTTACAAAGTAAATCATGATTCCAATCTCCAATTCTCATTTGGGTTCATCATGCACACACAACAAACACACAACAACCTAACTAACATTCTACAAGCCAACACAATTCAATTTGAAACTAAATGGTAAGAAGAACGATAGAAAGTGTTACCCATCGGTAGACATGATCAAACCGCTCTCCATTCCTTATTTGCACCAGAAGAGGGCATCGGGATACCGACTACTCCCCCCAAACTTAGTCAAGTGAGACTAAGTTTGTACAAAGGTACACGGTGCGCTCTCACTCTCCCTGATCTGCTGGTGGCTGACGAGGACGGCGAGAATACTGAAGTGGCACTCGGCGATGGAGCTCACGAACATCCCCTGCAGGATCTCCACATTCCGGTCAATGCCATCGAACCTCGATGCAATGGTGGCTTGATCCACCATGTAACCCTCCCGGAAAGTAGCAAAATCATCATGTAAAGAATTCAACCTCGTATCCAAACCCTTGGATTTTGAACTTCATAGACAATGGAATTCCCCCTGCACCTTTCATGACAGTGATTGAGGCCAAGAACTCTCTTGACAGATCCATGTATCCGGGCCAATTCGCCTTGAGCAACTTCTTCCACCCAATTCCTTTGAGTAGACTCCAAACATCTTCCTTTAATTTCAATGCATTCAACGTCTCCCGAAACAAACACTTTGTGCCAACAACTTGTCGCTTCACCAATTTCTTGTATTTAGCAAACTCCTCATCATCAAATCCTTTTGGGCATCCACTTGAAGAAGAACCCTCACCCCTTGCTCGTTTGCTAGCCATAAAAGAAATTGAAGGGTGAGATAAGAACAATTCAATGCACCAAAGTATGGGAGAAAATTTTAGAAGAGAAATTTCGACCGAGATACAAATGGGTCGAGCAATTGCTCGACCGATCTTTTAAATTTGCGCGAGGCTTGATCGAGCGCCAGATGGCTCGGCCGAGCGAGGTGTCTGTCCGCACGGGGGCTGCAGGCACGCTTGGGCTCGGTCGAGCCTGCCTCGCTCGACCGAGCGAGGCCCCTGTCCAAAGCCTACGACCCAGCTCGGCCGAGCCTGCACCGCTCGGCCGAGCTACCCCTGCTTTCACCAATTTTTGCCATTTTTCCAACATCTTCTCGATCATGTAGCCTTCCATCCTTTCCAAACCTTCGAACACACATTCTTCATACGAAATTGTAGCAACAAAACAATTAAGAATCCTTCAAAACAACAAACATATTATTCCAACAAAAATCATAAACCTAACAATTATTCAACTATGCAAAAGAACAGATTTTAAAAGATTGGGTTGCCTCCCAATAAGCGCTTGTTTAGCGTCGAAAGCTCGACGATCATACCTCATCTCAATCATGATCGAATGGTGCGGAACCGGAACTCATACCTTGACATATCTCAACACAATCTTCGGGGAAACGAAGCTTCCTTCTAGCACTCCTTGGTGGATCCATATCCACACAAGCTTTCTTGAGTCGAATTTGATCGAAAATTTCATCATCCCCCAGATCCTTGCATACTTCTTCTTCCTCATTCATACTTTTTAAGTTTGGTTCCAACACATTCTTCATTCTCTTTTTGTTTACACCCTTCTCAAATTCACCAACATCGATGTTCTTTGGAGGTAATGAAAACACCACTTCCTTGCCACAACAACGGAACGTAAGTTCACCGTGCTTCATATCGAAAAGAGCATCGGCAGTGTGAAAGAATGGTCTTCCAAGAATAAGTTGAATCCCCCCTTTGTTCTTCATGTCTACAACAAGGAAACCCCCGGGAAGGTAAACGACAATACCTCGACATGAACATCTTCAACTACCCCTTTTGGGCAAAATAAAACATGATTAGCCAATTGAAGCATTTGACTTGTAGGTTTCAAGTTTCCAACCTCCAATTCCTTAAACAAATCCCATGACATAATGTTGACACTTGATCACACAAGGCCTTCTCAATATGTTTCTCTCCAATCTTGCATCCAACTACAAAACCTCCGGGATCTTCTTTCTTACTAGCAATGTTCTTCTCTTCAAACTCACTAATACCATCTTCAACTACTTCTTCTTTACCAACAAGTTTATCGAGCATAGGTACTCTTTCTATTTCTTCCGGTAGAGGCATCTCAATGTCTCCCTTCTTGACGTACTCAAAAAACTTAACCTCATCCATGCTCACATCCTCATTTGCTTCCACGTGCTTAAATTCAACTAACTTCCCTTCATCAACTTCTTCTTCCAACTCTCATTTTACCTCGACCATTTCCAACTTAGGAGTCATTACTTCCAAATTTTCCTCCATTCTATTTTCTCCTTCTACCATATTACAACCCTTCTTTTGCACCGTTTCCGTATCACTCGGAAACTTCCCAGCTTGGTGCTTCCCACTTAGTTGTTTTGCAATCGAGGAAATTTGAAGTTGGATTTCGGCAAACATGCCATCATACTTTTCAAATCTCTTGTCCAATTCCTCATTAGGATTTCTTCTTTGATCTTGATTTGTATACCTACTATTTCCCCCAGCATATCCTTGGCTACTACCTCCCCCTTCAATTTGTAATGGAGGATTAAGAGCGTTGTTTGGATTAGCATAGTAAAAATTCGGGTGAAAACGGTTGGACGGATGATAGTACATGTTCCCTTGTGGATTGTATTGGGGACGAGCGTTGAACCCCATTCTTTGATTCACAAAATTCAAACTCTCCGGATGCAACTCTTCATGCCGAACTACCATCATATCCTCATTTCTATTTCCCGATGTAGATAACGCATCAAGCTTCTTTTGCATGAGCGTAATTTGCTCTTTGAACTCTTCACTCTCCTTAGCCTCATTTACCGACTTAACCGATCGATAGTCCTTGCGTTCCTTAGGCCAATGGAAACTATTCTCAGCCATTTTCTCAATTGTCCTCCAAGCTTCTTCCTCTTCAAGGTCAAGAAATGCTCCTCCCGATGAAGCATCTAACATCACTTTCGTCTCATAGTTTAATCCCCCGTAGAATTGGCAAATCTGTTGACTCCGAGAAAGTCCATGTCTTGGGCATTTTCATAGAAGCTCTCGGAACCTATCCCATGCCTTGTATAGAGCTTCATCATATCATTGCCCAAACGATGTGATATCATCCCTTCTCTTCAAAGTCAAACTTGGTGGAAAAAACTTGAACAAAAACTTCTCTCTCAACTCTTCCCAAGTGACAATATTTGAATTGTCCAAGCCTTCAAACCAATTCCTAGCACCATCTCTCAAAGAGAATGAGAATAACCACAGCCGTATTTGATCTTGAGGCACTTGGTTGATCTTTATAGTATCCGTAATCTCCAAAAATCGAGAAATATGAACATTTGGATCCTCGGTTAAATGCCCCCCAAATTGGTTGTTTTGTATCATTTGGACCAACTGTGGCTTTATCTCAAGTTGCGTAGCATTTACTCCTAACCAAAAACCTCCCGTTAACGGTTCACCTTGAGGTCGAAAAAGATTTTGTAATGGTCTCCTCGGACCATTCCTCTCATTAATCATGGCTTTCATCAACTCCAATTGCCTTTCCAACTCTTCTATCCTAACCGTGTCTTCCCCATGATTAGCCATCTCAAAATCAATTTGAATATGTGCTCTTCTTTCTTGTAGTTTCCTTTCCTCAAGCTCTCTAGCCTTTGATCGAGTGATCATAAACTACCTAGGAAAAATCCACAAAACCAATTGCAAGTAAACAATCCAACAAAAACAAACAAATGCAAAGAACAACAAAACAATGTTAGTAAGAATATTCACACAAGCATTTCCTCAAACACCTAGCATACCACACTTCAACTTTCAATAATTCCACAAAACCTACTAAAAGATTCCCCGGCAACGGCACCAAAAATGTGACCGTCGTGTGAAGTGACACACAATTCTCACGTCAAATTATCAATCCGAGATCTTTTCTATTCGCTCTCGTGGAAACTATTTACTCGTAAGAAGATGCATCAATAGCTAGGCAATACAATAGTCGTTGGTTTTCTTTATCTATCTAGCTATAATTTGCAAACTAAACTACAAATTGCATTCAATCAAACATTCAACAATTTGCTAAATTCACCAATCAATTACTTCTATCAAATGTTTGGGTAGATTAGAGTAACAAGTACAACAATCTTAGAATGAAGTGAGTGTTTGTAAACTTCAATTGAGCCAAATTAAACCGAGCTATGTTATAAACAATTTTAATCTCTATGAGATTGAGCAATCGACACTATCCTAGTCAATCCCCTTTGTACCGGTGAATTGTCCGTTGATGAAATTAGAGGTCTCAAACAGCTACGTTATCGATCCCTAACTCACTCCTAACCGACCGTCGATTATTGCCCTATTATCCTAGCTCCGCACATGGGTTGGAACTAAAACTATATGATTATGCACTTATCACGACGTTTCCGTCCGCGTATTGGCTGCAACGGTCACATCAACTACCTATAGATTGGCTATTACCTACATCTATTAGGTATGAACAAGCTCAAGTGCAAATCAAGACTTCATAGAAAAGTAAACAAGCATAGAAGGTTCAATCCATCTCAATATCCATATTACAACACTCACTTAGGAATTTAGCTCCTCATACCTTGAATTTGAAGCAATACAAGTTGAAAGATAAGAATTGGCATTACAAAGCTTCAAGGTCAAAATTGATCTTCTATGATTGCCTTCGTTGAATCCAATCTACCTAATCTCCCTCTTCAAATGTCACCAAGTTGATGGAATGATCCTTGGTTCTCCTTGATTCAAGTGGGGAAGAAAGTGTAGAGATGAATCTAGATGGAGGTTAGTGACGGTTATTCTTCAATTTGGCAAAAAGTTCTTCATTTAATTGATTTTCCCCCTTTTATAGACGAGCTAGCAGGGCCTCGGATTGCCCGAGCCATCCTGGGAACCACAGCAATCTGGGAAGCGCGCATTGGCTCGGCCGAGCCAGAACTGCTCGACCGAGCCTGCTCTCTGTCAGCCAGGCTCGGTCGAGACTGCACTGCTCGGCCGAGCGAGGCCTCTGCCCGGCTCAGCTCGGCCGAGCCTGCTTCGCTCGGTCGGGCGAGTCCTCCAAGCTTCCGAAACCCTCCTTTCGTTCCGCTCAGGCGAGCCTAACCTCCTCGGACTCCAAACTCAGGCGATTTTCCTCCAAAACTTCCCAAAACATGCTATATTATGCTCAAAACATATCCTACATCATTTCAAACACGAAAACAAGACAAAAGAACAACGAAAACATATGATATGAGGGTAAAATGGCCACAAACATGCACGCTCACACATCGAAAAATAGGTCATTTTACACACATATCACGAATCACCATTTATTATGTAAACTCCCAGATCGTTTTATGGAATATCAAATAAATACCATGACAAACAATAGATACCCTATGCATGCTCCTACTAATTTAATATGATAGATTCAAGGAATACCTAATTAGTGAATAATATATCTTTGCGAAAGATGATTTTCAGGTGTTCCTACAAATCTGATATTCTTATTTGTCCCTTGCTTGATCTAGAAATCTGGTGAGGAATACGTGTTATGGATTAGTATTAGAAATTCCCTCCTTATTATGATGTTTTGATGTGTCGGACATATCACCAATTAGTTTGTATCTAGCTAAAATTAGTTCAAACTTGTAATGTCTTGTATTAAGATTTATCGAATTGTAAGGAGTTGATTGCGAGATTGTTCGGAGGTTGCTAGTTGATATGCCTTCACCAGGAAAGGGTCTTTACCTTTGGAGGTAGTTTGCTGACACGTCATCACCAGCTAGGAGCTTACCAGTGATAAGCTCATTATTTCACTCACTTATCTATATTATTTTTCTACTATTTTATGTAATTTTATTGAGTTTATATATATATATATATATATATATATTTTATGCATGAGTCAATATTAGGTGGTGTTAGGCGTATTTTGGTATTTGTGCAGGTTTTAGGCTTAAATTCACGAGAAAACCGTTCCGAAAGCAGTGACATGTAAGAGTAGCAGTGAAGAGTTCTTCCACAAGAGGAATTCGGGCTATTGGCGCATGGCAATGGATGAAGCTTTGAGTTAGCTCTCCAACACAACTGGAATCGGGTCAATCGGAGTTCGAGAGAGGAAGTTATGGCCAAAACCGTGAGACCGCGCAGAAGGGACGAGAGACCACATCGATCGACGTGAATCAACATCGATCGATGCCGAAGGAAGTGCCACATCGATCGACGCCAATCCACATCGATCGATGCCGATCTGCTGGCGCGGAAATTTGATGAAAATCGGATTTTATCATATCTTTAGCCCTAGATTTGATAGGATACACCTCCACCTCTATATATATCCCAGTAATTTCGATTTTTAGATGTGCTTCATTCCAGATTTCAGATTTTGAGAGATTTCCAAGAGTTTTTAGGTTTTATGATTGAAGATAGATTTTGTGGGAAGACTTTTAAACCCAAGTTTATGCAATTCATGTTTTATCTATCTTTGATGAATTTTACTATGAATATGTGTAACTAAATTCCTTCTCAGATTCTAGGGTTTCGAACTATCAATGTATGCATGTTTGATTAATTGAATTATTTTCCCTCTCCCATCGTAGTTTGTGAAATCTGTGCTTATTCATATTCTTGAGTTTGATGGCCACATCTCAGGATTAATTAGTTGAGAACTTGAGACGTAACTGTAATAGTTTTCAATGAAAAGAGTTTTTCACAATATAACTTGATTTCTTGTCTGAGCAGAAGGAGATAGATTATAGGAATAAATCTGTTGATTTTTGGAGTTAGTTAATTCATCTTGAGACCGAGCGGAGATAGGTAATTGACTAATCTACTTTATGAATTGTCCAACAAAGAAGTTCATAATACTTTTCTGATGTTTCACTACGAAGAGGAATTAAATTGGGAATTAATCAATTCAATCATCCATGTCATACTTGATAGGTAGATATCCCTGGATTCTGTGCTTCTCATATCTGCTTCATCCAAAGTATTTTATTTTCCTGTTCAATTTTAATTTGCAAAATCAGTTGAAACAAAATCCAAAATTTATTTTCTTTCCTAACCAGTGTTTCGAGACTTATGTTTTAGTATTTAAGATTTTTTGTTTTTTCTTTCCCATGGGATTCGATAATTTATTTGCCGCTTTATTATTAGCTTTGCTAAGTCGCTAGTAAAATAATTTAGTGAACAACCAGCAAAGGCGATCCCCAAACAAACTAGTAGAGACAAGCGAGAAAAGACAAGCGAACTCATTACAAGTCCAGACTTTAAGAAAACAAATCTTAAATTATATGATTCTTAAAGATTATTAGTCCAAGGAATCAACCAGTAGACATTCCTCACACTGGCTCAAAGTCGTTCTGACTAAAGCCTACAAAGTCCATCTGCTCTGACAACAATGATATAGCAATTCAGGAAAAATGAGACTTCCAATTAGACATGTTCTTTTTGTCTCACAATGGCTCCAAATTCAAGCATCTCCAAGAGCGCCTATAAATAGAGGCTGCAATCCAACTGGAGAAGGTTGCACACACGAGAACTACTGCACGAATTATGAAAGCTATCGTAACTCTCTGAAATTCATACACAACACCTAAAGCTTTCAGGATATCTATCAGCTTACTATCCATGTGCCTTAAAGGACACGAGGCTCTGTGCATCTAGAAAGAGTTATCTACCTTGTTTACTTACTTTCCAAGTAAAAAAAAACATCTAGAGTACATGTTATTAGGGTTTAATAAAACTCTAATAGGCTTAGAGCATTTAATGGGCCAGATCACGGATTAAATACAAATAATAAAGTGGGTCTCTTATTAATTAATTCAATGTTCAACCTAAAACCTAATTAATTAATAAATATTAATTCATGTGCCCCTATGCTTAGGGTGTAGTGGTCAAATCACATTGTCTTTGATCAAAAGGTTAAAGATTTGAGCTTCCCTGGGGACATCTGTGTGTGTCAGTGGGTGTATATGTTTTAATTAATGTATTACTAGTAAAAAACATTAATTCATGCCATCAAAGAATTAATGCTAACCTACCCATTTATTACCATGTTATTAGGAATGAGTTGCATTGACTTGGTTCATCCCCATATTTAATATTTCATACATTCATTAATTAATTGAGCATATGACAATTTGCTATAATTAATTCTTATTATCCCTGAGTCGTACCACTCAACTCTTATCGCTTAGCCTGAAGGACTAGAATAACGATTCTCATGAGCTTCCTAGGGATTGTCACCATCCTAAAATGGATATGATTATCTAAATCTAGTTTGAGGAAACCCCGCACAAACTGCCATCACCTAAGATGCAGATTTACGAGTACGTGTAAGACTCTCCACCATAACAAGTCAAAGTGACAGTCAACCTATGTGTGCCCCTCAACCTTCAATAGACTTTAGATCCGACCAAGTTAGGGAGATCTTTAATCATTCATATGTCAAGTAGAATGGTTCATCTCACTGTTGATCCTTCAATACATTGAGATGTGTCAATCACAAAAAGCAGCTGAGATAAACCACATATGGAACTTGTGTGCTGCAGCCTAAATTGACAGTCATACTAGTAACTGTTTCAGTTGTAATAACTATTTATATCTCGCTTGGTCAAATAATATATTCTGTGATCTCTTACACATCGTATGATCTCCCTATCGGCGAGATAACTAGATGAGTTTGTTTGCATAGTATGATTAGTTAATTCAGAAATGAGTTGTTCATTGAAAGTCATTAATGATTGCCAGTATATCAAACATAACATCTCCCAATATACCAATCATAATATTTTTATGTAGACAATTCCAACATGGATCGTATGTGAAGTCTTAACTTGCAAGAATACTCAACTTTATCGAAACGGTCGTATTTCGATAAAAATGAGGAGATATTGTTGTGGCCCCAAAATGGTTTGCCAATTCTAGGCCCATTTGCAGGCAAATGAAGTCCAATAAAGTGATTTCAGGCCCAATGATTTGACCCAACTTGAACCACCAAATCCAACCAACAAAGTCTTCCAAAATTCACTAAAGGTGGAAGTTGTCTAAATCATCTCAAAGAGTCATTACCTTGAATGGCCTCTATCTCGAAGAGATTTTATCTCAAGGAGTCTATCATCTCGAACGAGTCACTGCCCCCAACTTGATCAAAGGACACAACTAGTTCAAAGAGATGCCACATTTTCAGGAGGTGTTTCAATTCAAATAGTGCAATTTATTGAAGATATGTCTCAACTGAAGGGACGTGCAATGCTTCTACCAATAGGCGGGTTGTAGCTCAAGCAAGAAAGGGGGACCACCCTTTAAGCCTAAGTATTCCTCAATGACCGATAGCATACAAGTACCGTGAGGACCGGGAAACCAAAGTCACGAATCGAACAAAGGAAGTTCACTGGGTCTATACATCGTTTTCCTTTACCCGGGGTGTTATGATTGATTTAATTATTTGTTTCAATAGTTTTTTATTGAAGTTAATTAATCACGCCTAATTTTCCATCTATATGACTATATCTCGCAATTAACTACAAGATTAGTAGTCAAATAAATCTGAAATCATAAATTAATAAATCTATTATAAATTTGAAAATCGACATACTGGCAGGGAGGGTAGGGCGGTGGCAGGCTAAAGACAAGATGATGAGCAGCAACAGACCAGTGAGGGTGGGGTAACGTATCATTAGACATGAGATGAGATGAGAGTGGGCAAAAAATAGATAGAGTAACTTTTATTTTTATTATGTATTAAATTTATTTGCTTTATGAGAATAAATATTCAATATTCTTCTACAATATTAAAACACAATTAATAAAATTATATATATTTTTAGTATTTATAAAACGTGTTGGATATAAGATCTGTGTTACTAGATTGAAAACACTGTAAGAAATTATGTCTAGTACAACAAGTTTTTACAAGTAGTACTGCAAGTACTGCTAGTACGAGAACAAAATGAAAATAACAATATTAAATAAATAAAATGAAATAAAAGAAACAAATCAGCCGAGTCGAGAAAGTCTTCTTCCCGCAAGACAAATTTGCCAACGTAGTGCTCGTTAACCGGCAATCGTCCCCAAAGATAAAATGGCTACGTCCTTTTTGAGGCAGCACCGCAATCGGAAAGGCTCCGGCAAACTGAACGGAGGTGAAACTGAGTTGCTTAAGAACAACAAAAAAAATGCAGCAATATGAGGATAATGTTGCAGTATCTGGCTTAGTGAGCTTGTCTGATGTCGGATGTTCAGGGGCCAACTCTAGCATACCTATTTATAGACATGTTCCACCAGGCGTGAGATACGGGCGTAACCGACGCGCCAATCAAGATTGGAGCCGTTATAGGTTGAGTGCAGTTCACTATGTGCAAAATGTGGTGTAACCGTTCCACTCTCAATTGCAACACGTGGCTGACTCATCAGCCATGTCACATGCATAGTGTGCACCACGTCGACTGGTCTAGCCACGTCGACAGTCCACGTGTCGAGCCTGCAGGCTGACTTCAAGTGCCCAAAAAGATAAGGCACACGCGGACCAAGCCAAGTTAAGGACCCAACCAATTGCCAAGAATCGAGACCAAGCCGAGCTGGAGCTGGGACCGGGATCGGGGTCGGGTCACAGGCACTCGGCCAGCAGCCTCGCTAAGGCCGTAGGCCAAGGCGGGGCGAGCGGCGGTGCGCGAGGACACCATCGGGTGCCACATACACTGCACACTTGGTTATTACACACCTCAACCATAATGGTCTATAAATATAGATTAATTACTTTAATTAATCAATGTGGGATACTTCATTTATTACATAACTCACTTATGTAATAATCTCGCCAACCGTGTCACTTCGTAGACTCATTTCTCACTCATCGGAATTCTGTTTTGAGAAAATAAATATACCACAATTATCTACTCTTCGCGTAGATGAAGTTGGTAATATTTAATTTTGACAAAATTAAATATTTTACATCGAAAATTTACACTAAAGTCCCCGAATTACCAACAAAAGGAAATATATTTTATGTGTATCATTCCACAAAGTAATAATAATGTATGTCCATCAATATTATGAATGTTAATCCAGCTCAAAGCCTCTGAGTTACTTCGATTAAACCAAATTAAATGTGAATTACTCCCTCCGTCCCACCTCAATTGTCCCACTTTTCTTTTTCGTCCGTCCCACCTCAATTGTCTCATTACTTAAAAAGGCAACTTTTTCACACTCAACAATAAAATATTAATTCCACTCAACTTACTTTAAACTCACACTCTTTGGTTATTGTGCCCAAAGTTACCGGGACAATTCAGCCGGGACGGAGGGTGTATGATTTAAATATTTCGTTAGAAAAATAATTAACCGAAATAGCACAAAATGCGAAGAATTAGATACCAAGTATATATCTTACACATTAAGGGGCGTTTGGTTTAACTGTCGGGAATCATTATGGGTATGGGTTTGATAGTAGAGGGAATGGGTATGAGTTTGATTTTTGGGAATCATTCTCAATTCTTTTGGTTTACTAGATTGGTTTTGGAATCATTTTCAATTCTGATGATTGATTTTTTAAGTTTATAAGTTTATAATATAATTAAAATGTTATACAAATAAGAATCAATTTAATAATAAAAAATAACAAAATAAAATCATATTAAAATAAATAAATAATTTATTTATCGTCTTATTTATTTTATAAAATATAAAATTAAGATACAAAATAAATGATTAATTTTATAATAATAATATTATTATATATTTAAAAATAATATATAATTATAATAACATATAAATTATTATAAATAATATAATTATAAAAACAAGAAAAAGTAAATAAATAAGAAAATAATTATAAATAAAATGAATTAAAAAATAAGAAATAAATAATAATTTAATGGAGTAATAAAAAATTAAGAAAATATAATCATATTAAAATAAATAAATAATATATTTATCTCCTTATTTATTTTATAAATATAAAATTAAGATAAAATAAATGATTAATATAATAATATTATTATTTTAATATATTAAAAAAATAATATATAATTATAATAACATATAATATTATAAAATAATATAATTATCAAAATATTTTAGAGTAATATTATAAAAATAAATAAATAAGAAAATAATTATAAAATAATATGAAATAAATAATTTTGATAATGAAATATGGAAATGAAAATGAAACCCACCATTTTGGGTTTTGGTGATTGTCAAGTATTTGGGTATCATTCTCATTTTTTCATTCACATACCCTTTAATGGTTTTCAGAATCATTTCATTCCCTCATTCTGAAACCCACCAACCAAACGCCCCCTAAACTTCCTAATATTGTTGGGAATATATATAGTTAGAATTAAATTTGTATAATAGATTTTTAAATTAATTTTAGTACTAAATTATTGATTCTTTGTCCAAATCATTGAGATTTAGTCATAAATAAATATCTAATTGTGTGGTATGATGTATTATACTCCTAATGTTGTTGGGAGTATTATAATAGATTATATAGTTAGAATTCATTTGTATAATAGATTCTTAAATTAATTTTCAGTTCTAAATTATGGATTCTTTGATTACTTATTATAATATATAAAATCTATATTTTTGCGTAAATCATAAAATATTTTCCTATTATTTTATGTAATAAAAAGTAATTGTTATACATAACTTTATAATATTGCAAAAGTATGGTAAGAAGTCTAAAATCTTAAAGTAAAATGTGCCCTCCATATTTCAGCCTTCATCATTAGATATATCATATGTGTATTTGTTTTAACAATGTACATACACTTGAAGGCGTGATTTTTTGTTTGGCTCTCATATTTTCTTTTGCATTTTTTTTTTCTCAGATATTCCTCTCATATTTTCATATCAACACAAAAGAAGATATATTCCTGAGAAATGAAAAACGAAAAAAAAAAATCAGTATACATTACATAAGATCGAAAATAGAAGACATGTTGGAATTTTGGCTGTGTGAGAACAAAAGTACTGCAATACTTTACAACTGTTTAATGCAATTCTTTACACGTAATAATGCAACAAAATTGGGTCGGACAAAAATGTGCGAAAATGAAATAAAATAGCCGAATCGAGGAATCTCTCTTTCCACAAGACGAAAATGCCAACATAGTGCTCGTTTGACAACACTCGTCCCCAAAGGTGAAACGGCTTCGTCTTCTACGAGGCAGCACCGCAATCGTAGAAGCTCCAGCGAACTAAACGGAGTTAGAACTGAGCAAGCCACAAAAGCTGTGAAAAATTGCAGGTTTTTCAAGAAAAATATGCAGAAAAATATGCAGTAATCTGGCCATGAGTGGACACATCCTACATTTCGTCCACCTCGAAATGCACCAACAAATGCCTATAAATAGACAAATCCACCCAGAGGTTACGATCGATAATTGAATACGATCAACGGTTACAAACCGAGAATTATGGTGTCGACCAAAGGCGGAGCTAGAATAGGGCTTATGGGGGCTCTTGACCCCACGAGTTCAATTTTTTTTTTCCCATCATATATATTTAAAACATATATAATAAATATATTATAATATTTGTTAATCTTAAGTTCATGACCCTACAGTGAATGGAATATTAAATAGTATTATTTGTATTAAGGTTAAGACGTAATAACCCTATCATATTCTTCTAAATTCTAATTTTGATTATTTTACTCATATTGTAATTTGAAATGCAATTATTTATTATCGTTGATTGATTTGTACATTTTTTTTTAAATTGTAATTGTCAAGTTATTTTGATATTAGAGATTTATTAATGATATGATATTGCCAAAGCTCCTTGTCAACTATATGTATATGTTTATCATACGATTGAATTTAGTAAGATTTATAGGTTATTTTAAGATTATTGATTCAAAAAAACTTGATTGATTAAAATACAATGTATATAAAAATGTTGTATAATTTATAATGTTATTTGTTTGCTCAAAATAACTATAAACATGAGGATAATGCATTTATCGGTCATTAACATTAATATAAAAATATATTAATTTTGAACTTTTTATATTATTTATGTTTATTTATTTCCAGTTAATTTTCTTTTTTTTGTATCATAACGGCATAACGTAGTTAAGCCCCCACGAACCTGAATTCCTGTATCTGCCACTGGTGTCGACAGTTACGTCTTTCGTCACTAATGTCATGACGTTACAAACCAAATAGTTATGTGCTCGTGACGGTTACGTTTTGTCAC
Source organism: Plectranthus barbatus (assembly GCA_026898455.1). NCBI lineage: Eukaryota > Viridiplantae > Streptophyta > Magnoliopsida > Lamiales > Lamiaceae > Plectranthus > Plectranthus barbatus. The sequence continues at coordinate 755,486 of JAPKLW010000131.1, read as the reverse complement.
TTAATAACGAGACGTTACAAACGTCATCATTGACACTTCGGTTACAAACCGACATCATTATTACGACAATTACGATTTATGTCGCAAATTATCGAGCACATAATATTCTTGTCCCCACGTGTTGTAACTACCGTATTGACTGAGTCAACTGCGTGTGCATGCACAAAACAAATGTTAATCGCGATGTTTGTTTTACATCTGACAGATTTAACAACTAGTCTATGTTAATACTAACATGTACCACCAATGCGTACAAGTCTCAACTTGTATTAAATATCAACTTGGGACATTAAACACATGTTTAATTATCTCATATACCATAATATGCCAACTTGTAGTTCAATTTCCCAATCACCGAAATTCGGATTTGAGAATATATATACCACACAAATATTTAATTATAACAAAATTAAATATTTATCACAGGAAATTTATTCAATTAACCCCAAATTTCCAAGAAGACAAATAATTTTAATTAGAAGAAAATTGTTCAAATAACACCAGGCTGAAAGATGAAATACAATATATAGATAGATGCATGCAACACAAAAATGAAAATGTTGATACTCAACCTATGAAGCAATCGTGTATTTTTCTTTTAACAGTACCTATTATATAAATTTAAACACACACACTCAAATATCTCGAAGAATTTCGAACCCATAATTAGTGATGTTAATTGTGCCAACCCATCGGGTTTTGGGCCAGCCCTATTAGGTTGCGAGTTCATCGATCCGGGTCAAATTGCACTGAAAATTTTTCGGACTAAAAAACTTTAACCTAACCCTTCGGTTTTCGGGCTAGCCCATCGGGCCAATAAATTTATTAATTATTTTTTTAAAATATTTTATTACTCTTTTAATATTTTAAATAATAAAATATAAAAAAAATACTTATCTCTTATAAAAAAACTCAAAACACGTCATAATTTTTTATATAATGATAAATTTAATTATTAAAAATATATTATTTTTTATTTAATTTTTTTAAGCAATTATTTTAGTAATATTTGATATGTTTTATCTTTAAAATAAATAAATTTAACTATGCATTGAGTATTATTTGAACTAAATATAATTATATAACTTAAAAAACTAATTGATAAATATAATCTTAAACATTAAAACTATATTTTAGTACTATAATTAAGAGAAATATATTAATAAAAATAATCGGGTTAATCGGGTCAACCCATCGAGTTCCGGGCTCAACCCTATTGGGTCTCGGATTATTCGGTCCCGGGCTATTCGGGCTAAAACTTTTTTGGGCCAAACTATTTTGACCCTAACCCGCATTATAGCTCGGATTAATCGGGTCAACCCACGAGTTTCGGGCTAAACTGACATCCCTACCCATAACCCCTCGGTCACACACAATATACTTTAACCATTACAATTCTGTATTTATATTTTAAGATTGTGAACGATCGGTTGCATTTTGAATTTCTAATTAAACTCAGAGATCTGTCTCTCGAGAACAAATCTCCAACTTTTGTTGTGTTTCAAGAAAAATTTATCCGTTGAGAAATAATGAGTTCAAGCTTCTCTGAAAATATCTGAAGATACAAGTGAATATGTGTATTTAATTAATGTATTACTATTAAAGAAATTGCTTCAATTTTTTTATTTATTTTTTTTATGTTTTTTCGAATAAAATGGCTTCATAAGTTTATTGGATTTGGCAATATTTTTATTGAAAAGGTGCGGAAGACAACCGTGCTTCTCAAAAAGCATGCTGAATGTCATGGGATTTATTTAGTCAAAAATTTAATAATAATAATAATAACAAATTTCTTCTATTAGATATATGTTGTAAATGGTAATATTTATAGATTGAAAAAATAAGTTTAAATATTTAATTGATTTTGTAAAGGTAAATTTTGAACTTTGTTAATGCTGCGATAGGTTTTAAACTGAAAAAGTTACATTGAAATTGGAAAAACAATTCGGCAATGTTTGAGTTGAATAAATTTAGGGTTTTACAACATGCTTGGCATATTTTTCAAAATTTTAAGTATTCAGAATTCCTTTATATATATATATATATATATGAGTGTGTTAATTTTACAAGTGGTCCCTTAGATGGGAGAAGAGAATGAATCTAGTCCATCTAATTAGGCCTTTGGACGGTTAAGATCAATTTCAGCCCGAAATTAAAAAGTTGCATCGGCGACCTAATTATAGTTGCAGAGTAAGGGCATTAATAACATAATTCATTCCCATTAAATCTACAAAATATGAAAATCCCTAATTTTATGCTCCATTATTCCTGCTTTTTTGGGATTTCGAACTTTAATGAATAATTTCCTAAATTAATTATTTTTATCCTTTTTCACACTCATTATATTTAGAAAAATCCATAATTTTATGCTCCATTATCATTACTTTTTAATAATTTCGAATTTTATGCTCCATTATCACTACTTTTTAATAATTTTTAATTTTAATTGATTAGAAATTGCATTCTCCACAAAAATCGTTAAAACCTCACTCTGAAACTGTATTCGATATTTTGTATGTGGCTTGATTCGATATGTCTGGTTTTAAAGTAATCTAAATCTTAAAATCCTTGTGATTATTATACTGCAACTGTACACGGATATATAATGCATATTTACATGCTTAGATAATGCATATTTGCATGTTTATATATTTTCAGATGTAAGTTACATTATTAAGCTTGTAAATATGCATTATCTACAAATGCAAAGTTGCAGTATTGTATTTTTACTACGATTATCTTATTTGAAACATATGCAATAGTGATTTCGTTTGAAAGATAATTAAATTATCTTTAATTTGATATACGGTAAGTTAAAAAATAATTTAAATTGAGTGAGATATGATTAATTCAAGTTTTATAAGGAAATTAGAGGAGAGATAATATGTTGAAGAAAAAAATACGTAAGTTTGAGATAAAAGAGATATGAGATTTTTTTGTGGTCCCCCATTAGGGGTGGGAATAGGCCAGGCCAGGCTTTGGTCCGTAAGGCCTGGGCCTACAATAATTTTGATAGGCCTGAGCCTGGCCTATTATCTGTGATAGGCCTTAACATAGGCCTAGGCCTAGGCCTGGCCTTTTTATAGAAATAGGCCGGGCTTTGGGCCTTTTAAAAGTCTGTTCAAACCTATTTAATACAAAATATTTACCAACTAAAATTAACATACATATAAAAACCAAAAATCAAGATATAATATGCATGCGATCAAAATAAGCACAGATGATTACAAATAATGAAGATTAAAATACAAATAATATAATCCTTAAACCCAAGCACAATACAATCAACAATCAACTATCTATCATTCAAAATTAATTAAAGTACGGTGACAGAATCTTCCATCTTGACAAATGCAACCAATAGTATAATATGAATCTTCAAGTTATCCTTGCATTTGTTCAATCTCCTACAAAAAAAAAAAATTATACATTAGACAAGTATAATGTTATTTTTTAAATTCATAACAAAGGCAACAAGGATTGAGAAGCAAAGTAAAATAATCATCACAATTCTTAATTATTCACGATTATAAAATTATTATAATCATTATCACAAAAGGGAGAGATAATCTAGCAAAAACTCACTAGAATAAAGTCAGTATCAACTGTAAGATATCCTTAAATCAATTTAACCATAAATTTGAATAAAATGGAAAGCTCCGGACTTTGACAAAAGTCCAACAAAATACCAGCAAACTCGAGAAATATCATACTATAATAATATAAGTTTACACATTAAATTATATAAATCCGATATATAAATAGATAACGATTATTTTTTTTAATAAAATACTATTGCTTCTATAAAAAAAAAAAAAAAATATGGTTGGTAAAGAAATATTATTTAGAGCATTTGATTTAAAATATTTATATGAAAATTACCTTGTTAACTATATTCAATTAAAACCACATATCATTTTAAAGAGTTTTACATAGAAATTTAAGACTAAGCCTTCATCAATTCTCTGTATCACAAACAAAAACTACTTATAATAAAAAATATCATATAAAAAAAGTCATTACTAATACGAATGTTTAACCTTCCTTCTTTACTTCCTCCTCCCAGATCCAAAATGAAGGCGGTGGGGAAAGCAATGCCGAACGACGGCGGTGATGCAATGGAATAGATGTTGTTTACTGTAAATAGAGATCGGAATAATTATATTTAAGTCTCCTGAATCCATAAATTAAATGATACGAATCTAAAACCCTAAGAAGCAAAAGCTTACCTCCTCTTTGTAATTCATATTGTTTCAAGAAGAGTGGATGTTGCTGGGACTTATACAACGATTGTTTTTAGAGACGAGTGAATGTTGTCGGATCTCTTGATTTGACGGGGATATGCATGTTTTTGGACTAAACTATGAACTACACCACTGCTTGTAGAAGGAAAATAAATACTAAATAGTGGAAGGACGAAATGAGGAGGACGGCGGTTAGTGAGTGGAGAAATATATTTAGGGTAATAGGGTTATTTAGTATTCATTTTTAACATACTCCCTCCGTCCCACTTTAATAGTCTCATTTCCCATTTTCGTGCGTCCAACTTTAATAGTCCCGTTTCTAAAAAGGGTAACTTTTTCACACTCAACAATAAAATATTAATTCCACTCAACTCATTCTACACTCACATGCCTTGGTTATTGTGCCAAAAGCAAATGAGACTATTAATGTGGGACGGAGGGAGTATTATTTAATTTAAATGATAAGCATATTTAAATCATTAATATTATATATACATATAACAGGCCAGCCTGATAGGCTTCGTAGGCCTATTCTTAAGCCTAGGCCTAGGCCTATTTAAGTATAAAGGCTTTTTTAAAAGCCCAAGCCTAGCCTACAAAATAAACAGGCCAGGCCCGAAGCAGGCCAGGTCTAAGGCCCCTGTCGGGTAGCGTGACTTATTCCCACCCCTATCCCCCATGTTTAACATACCTAAATGCCCTTATTACAAAAAACTAATTCATGAATTAAGTAACAAAATAAATAGAGATATTAAATCTGGACCACTTATTTCATCAAATCAAAGGCCATGATTTATTCTCTTCTCCCATCTAAGGGGGACTTGTGATAAGATCACTCCTATATATATATATATATAAGAAATAATAGATATTGATAATATAAATGATATTATTTTTGTAAAAAAAATAATTAAAATTAAGTTGAATGAAAGGATTGAACACAAGTTACTTTGTATGGATGGGTTGAACTAATCAACTAATTAACACACATATAATTATAATATACTCCCTCCGTCCCGGCTGAATTGTCCCGGTGACTTTGGGCACAATAACCAAGGAGTGTGAGTGTAAAGTAAATTGAGTGGAATTAATATTTTATTGTTGAGTGTGAAAAAGTTGTCTTTTTAAGTAATGAGACAATTGAGGTGGAACAGACGAAAAAGGAAAGTGAGACAATTGAGGTGGGACGGAGGGAGTATTTTATAATTTTATTTATATATGTATCCAACTGGTTTGGACCACCCCATAACCGGATCAATTTTGATTAGTTTCAAATTTCTCAAATTGTCGGTTTGAAAATCAAATTTATAACTGGTCAAACAAATTTGATTTGATCTATTTCAGCCAAGCCGAAAATATCCCATTAGAAGGCATGTGACAAGGGTGTCCATTCAAGCGGTTCACTAACCGAACTGACAAAAAAAATCACCGACTCAAGATTTTAGGTCGGTTCTGAATTTTTGATTTACCTGAATTTTTTTTTTAAAAAAATCATGAGTTGAATATAGCTGAAATTTTGCTAAAGAGACTTGTAGATGTTGCAGAGGAGCCCAATGTAGTGACATTGAGCCATATAGCACTCAGATACTTGAAAAATGGTGAGATGGAGAAGGCCACATGCATGAAAAATAAGACCCAACCTCATTGTAGTAGAAGCGGGTTTAGAGTATTTCCAAATTACTGCAAACTCTCAATTACCAGGGAAAATATATTTATGCAAAATGCACTAACTAGTTATAAAAATAAATTAATGAATATTTGGTTGGTACCTGTTGAGATAAAATTGTGTATGTCTGATAGATGCGATTGAAAACAAACTCAGACATAATAAATAAAAATCAAACAAGACACCGAGAATTACGTGAAGAAGAATCGCAAACACAAAATCTGGGAATCTCACTCTCTCTCTCTCTCTCTCTGCAAACATGAGCTAAGGAAGAAGACAAATCTAGAGTTACAACAACCTCAACTTATATAAAACTCTCGGCCAATTTGATCATAACACGTGGACATCTCAGCAACATAAAAACACAACTCTATGAGTTAAAACATAGTTTAACTCATTCCTGCATCACCAAACTACAACGCATCTAAATAAGTCTTGAGCCTGCACCACCATACACAACCACCTTCATGTATGCATCCCTCCTGACTGCATATATACACTTTACACACTTTCTCTCAATTTACAGAACCACACACAGAGCTGCTAAGATTAGCAGCTGAAGGAATATTTAAACTTACCAGATGGAATCACTTTGGTCAAGGCATCATCCGTATTGTCCAAAGTTGACACCTTTTCCATTGTAACCCATCCCTTTTCCAATATATCCCTCACAAAATGGAAACACACATCAATGTGCTTAGACTTGTCATGCAACACCTGATGTTTGTCTAGACAGATAGCACTTTGACTGCACAGATTCTTGTTTAAATCAAAGGGATTCTTTTATAGCTTCAGTAACAACTATAAACCCAACCCCTTCCCGGATTAGCCATGAACCGGCTTGCCATACTCATTGAATAAGCCACATCAGGCCGGGTACAAATCATGAGATACATGATGCTCCCTACTAGACTTGCATAGGGAAAATGCTACATATAATCTTTCTCTTCTTGAGTTGAAGGGCTTATAGCCTCTGAGAATTTGGCATCAGCTCCGAAGGGTAAGGACAGAGGTTTGCAATTCATCATGCCAAATTTCTCCAAACACATTAATCAAATCTCTCTCTTGTGACAGCTTCATTCTACCATTCTTTCTGTCCCTCTGAATATCTATGCCAAGGATCCTGCAGGCTTCTCCTAGATCTTTCCTGTCAAATTCTAGTTCCAAATCATGTTTAAGTTTTTCAATATCAAAAAGATGTCTGCCAGCCAGGAGCATGCCATCTACATACAACAGTAGGTAGATCATGTTGGAATTAGATGTCTTCTTTAAGTATACACACCTGTCAAACTATGATCTTCCAAAACCAGCCTTCATCATATGGGAATCAAACTTCTTATTCCACTGTCTAAGGCTTTGCTTCACCCCATAGATGGATTTATGCAGTACACATACCTTATTTTTTGCTCGAGGTTCCACAAAACGAGGTGGTTGATCTATACAGAGGATCTACTCCAACTCACCATGTAGAAACACTGTTTTAACATCCAACTAGTGTGATTCTAAGTCAAACTGAACCACGAAAGCTATAAGAAGTTGAATAGAACAGTGGTTGACTACAGTTTAGAAGAATTTTGTATAGTCTACTCCCACTCTCTGAGTGTAGCCTTTGGCTACAAGCCTGACTTTATATCTAAGTTGTGGAGGTACTGCATTCTCTAATTTTATCTTAAACAACCATCTGCACCCAATACAATTCTTATTAGGAGGCTTTTCTATGAGAGACCAGGTGTTATTCTTCTTTAATGGGGCTATCTCCTCCCTCATAGCTTGCAACCACATATCCTTTTCAGAACTTCTGTAGGCTTCATCAAAGTTGCTTGGCTCTCTTTCATCCAGTTTTTCAGCAATGTTGAGGCTAAGGAATATGACATCAGCCTCATTGAATCATTTAGGAGGGTGTATCTCCCTCCTAACTCTGTCTCTAGCCAACCAATAATCAGCAATGGATGTTTGTTGTGACATATCTGGTTTTGTGATTTGTTGCTTCTTTGATTCTTCCTAAATGTCATCCTGAGGGATTTGCAGTTTGATGGAGCTAATATCTTGTTCAGACTCATGTGAATAAACTTCTTGATGTTGTTATCCTTAAATGGCATTTTAGATTCATGAAATATCACATCCCTACTGATGATTATCTTCTAATTATTTGGCTCTAAGCATCATAACCTGTGGCATTTAGTTCATTTAGGATAACCCAACATGATACATGTAAGGGCCCTAGGCACTAGCTTCTCCTGCCTTACATGTTAATATGTAAGGCATCCAAAAGTTCTAAGATGGCTACAATCAGGTGGTCTCCTCCCATACCAAATCTCATCTGGTGTCCTGAAATTAAGAGCAATGACAAAACTCTTATTTATTAGGCGGCATGCTGTTGAGCCGCATCTCCCAAGAACTTCTTTGGCAGTCTAACACTCAGAAGTAGGCATCTCACCCTCTCCAAGAGGTTCCATTCATCCTCTCAACTGTACCATTTTGCTGAGGATCATATGGTACAGTTTTATGCCCTCTTAAGCCCTTATGTCCTTAGATCTACATAACACATCAAACCTTTCTGACACAAACTCTAGGCCATTATCTTTCTTGAGACATTTAAACCTTAATTCTTTTTCATTTTCCACCATTAGAAACCAACCCGTGAATCTGTCAAATGCCTGATCTTTACTCTTTAATATATACACCCAAACCTTCCTAGAGCAGTCATCAATAATGGACAAAAATATACCTGCCACCTCTCATTGTCTCTATCTTGGATGGACCCCAAAAATCTGCAAGGATGTATTACAAGAGTTGTGAGCTTCTCTTACGATTAGAATGGTAAGGGAGTTTCTTCCCCTTTGACAGGGCACATTCTTTACAGTCTCTTATATCTTTTTCATATTCAAACTGCAGAATTCCTTGTTTCTTTAACTCCAACATCCCCTTTTGGCTGATATGTCCCAACCTAAGATGTCATTTCTTGCAGTCCAACTATCTGATTGAGTCAACATTCCCTATTACAGTTTGGGTATATAAATAATACATGTTGTTGACTCTTCTTTCTTTTAGGATCTCCTCATTTCCCTTCCATACATAAATATTGCCTTCATTGCCAAAAAATATACATCCCTCGGTTTTAAGAGTTACTAAGGAAATCAAATTCCTCTAGATTTGATGTATATATCTAACCTCAGTCAGCAGCTTGAAGTCTCCATTATGGTTTTGAATCTATAATAATACTAAAACACAACCGGCCAACTTTTTAAAAGCGGTAAAAAGCCCGCGACTTATTTTAAAATCATAAAATCATTCAACTTAGATTTAAAAATCAATTTTAGGCGGTCTTATTCAAAATTCAAACCAAGCGTTTCAGTTGCCCATGCCACCTATATATAAAGTTCTTACATCCATCAGTTTTCATTCCCATTTGAATTTGTTTACTAACATTAACATTTTTTATATTTATCATTTAAAGTTTTCTCACTTTGATATTTAAGTCTCATGTTTGCTGCAATTTATTTTTCATGTGCAGAGTGATGGACGATACTTTTCAACCAAAGATGGATATTGCTGAGCGGATCAAAAGAAAAAATATGTATTAGATGGTAAGTAATTTCAATATGTCACTTTTTTGTTTCGCAAATGAGCATTGCAAATTGAATTTTGAAACTTTGAGAGCCCAAAATGTAATGCTTTAAAAATATTTATTAGGCAACTTCTAGATCAGTTGTTGTCATGTATATTCCCAAAAGCTTCGGAACACACAATGATTTTTTTGAGTTGGAAAGAATATTCAGATTCAACTAGAAATAAACCTAAAAAAGAAATTTGCATATCTTTCATGCCTTCTATAAAAATTGAGAAAAAAAATCAACAACACAAAAAATTAAGAGGAATTGAGTAGAGAAATTGAAGCTATCATCCAAATGACCATGTTGTCTGTGTACATTTAATTTAATTGTAGCTGGATTGACCTCGTTTGCTTCTAGCAACCATAACTAAGCTATTCCGAATGAGAGATTTTGATACACTATGGATTGGTGGTTGAAGATGAAAGGAAAAACAGTGTTACCGAGAGAAAATGAAGAAAGTGATGTGTACGCTGCGAGGTGATGGGTTGCATGGTTGTCGAGATATGTGATATTTTTTTAATACTTTTCTCGAAAAATAGTATGGGGAATCACAACCGTGAGATAGTGACTATGAATATTTTAAATTAATATGACATGACATAAGAAAGACGAGGGATATAAATGATAGATTAACACATTCAAAAAGAGACTGAGTAAGGGATGGGTATTGTACACCATGCATTTTTTTTTAAAAAAAAATTGTTGTAGTGCACCTTTTAACAAAAAAAAAAAAAAAAACACTTTTAAAAAGTACTCATGGATTTATCAGCCTAGACATAATTGTTTACCTATCGAAATAATTTTTACTTTTTTAAAAAGTGAAATTATCAATGACTTTAAAAATTATTAAAACTTCTGTTTATAAATCTTTGCTATATTTATAAAGGAATATTAACTATCAAATGTTCAGATTTGATTTCAAAGCCAATAAAATATCAGTATTTCAGAATATATAGAAAGAAATGTACTCATTTGTAGACAAATATAAGCAGAAGAATTGAAGATAAATTAAAATGGTTTAAATTAATTGATTATTTTTAATTTGACAAAAATCTTAACAATGCTCTAGATTTTGTTTCAGGACATAAAATAAGAATTAAAAAATATCAAGAGGAAAAATATCAAATGACAATGAAGTTTTAAATAATAAAAAAGACAAAAGATCATAGCCAAAAATTAGTGAACCAACCAAAATTCTCAGGAAAGATTATAAATATCAAACAAAAGTAAAAGTCTTTCTAAATTTCTCAGCTCAAGAACTCTTAAAATGATGAACTCATGGATTAATTAGCAAAATAAAACAATATAAACTGATCATATACACAAAGAACTAATATACAAACTTAAAAAAGTATATCTAAAAGAGACAGAGTTCAAAATATATTAAAACATCCAAGACTAAAATAAATTATATGATTAATATACAATTAAAATAATTAAATTGAATAAAATTTAAATTAATGAATTATATTAAAAAAATATAATTTTTTATTGTGCAACGCACGGGTGTAAATCTAGTTATAATTGAACCAATCTCTTCAATATTACAAAAGTTGTTATTTCCAAGCATGACTGTTACACAGCCCTTGAGTTTGATTTCTGTGAACCAGCATTGGAATGAGGACACATATGGAAGGTCTAAGATCCATCCAGCATCATAGGCTAGGCAAGTCAATATCATTAAGAAGTTTATCAGAATTACAGTCCACATATTTAACAGTATTTGGGCATTGAGAAAATTATCCCTTTTGCTTCAAAATGGTGCAATCCTTGATCAGGTGGCCTGTTTTCTTGCAGTATTGAATTGAAGTTGTTGTACTCCATTTTCATGGCACCTCTTTGTCTATTGAAGTTGTTTATCTTGTTACTTCCAGATGATTTCTTTTGAAACTTATTAGGTTGGCCCTTTTCAACCAACTCCTGAACAGTCATTTGAGAGCTCCTCCATCCACTTAATAGCATACCGCACTTGCTCTAGGGACATGGATGCTGATCTACCATATATTATAGCATCCTTCACATTAGCACAAAACTTATCATAAAAAAAAACACATAATGCCTGGACACCACAACACCAATGGCTAACACAGTGCGAGATACCTCTCATCAAATCTCAAAAAGAGCACACAAATATGTTCACAGAATGATTTGATTCCCAACATGAATCCTCAATCATCAACAACAACCAACTTCACATGCACCCCTTTACAACTGAAAAATTAGTAGCACTGCGCTGATAGAAAGGAGCTTACAGAATCACAATCACGTTCATGGCGATTGATGCCACTTGTTGAGATAAAATTGTATATATATCTATGATATAACGCGATTGAAAATAAACTCAACACTATAAATCAAAATCAAACAAGACATTGAGAATTACCAATGTGGCTACGTTTGCACGCATATTTTATTATCACAATTCAGGAAACACTCACATACAGAAAATCTGGGAATCTCAAACATGAGCTAAGGAAGAAGACGAAGCTACAGTTACTATGGCCTCAACAGATATATCTCAACAACATAAAAACACAACCCTATGAGTTAAAACACGTTTTGAACTGAATACTGCATCACAAATCCTGGTATCAAGCAACACATCCAAATAAGTCTTAAGCGCGCACACTATACACAACCACCTTCATGCATGCAGTCACCTCACAGTACCCTTATCAGGTTGGCTTAAGATTAAGCTAAATAAAAATACAATAATGAAAATATAACAACACAAATTAACAATGGAACTCACAAATATTAATAAACTTTGAGCACAATCATCATCTTTAATCATACACTAGAAAAAAAGTAAAAAGATAAAACGTATCTCATTCCTGTGATTTTTTGTTTCATGAGTTTTGCAAACAAAATGCCAACTTATGCTCATGCTCATGTGTGTGTGATTCGCCAATAGTCGTAGTTCTATGCTTCATAAACTAACAATGGTGACATCAGTTACTAAAAATGATGGAGTTCAAGATTTTCACTGTTGAGCCACAGTGAACATGATTTGACAGAAACCGATCAAACCAGCCGAACTAAAATAATTTTGTCAGATTGGACGGTTTGATGATTAAAGATTCTGGTTGCACCAACCCATTTTTTTAGATTTGTATAATTGGATTCAGCCGACAATTTATTGTAGGAAACCAGTCGCTTTGGGCGGTAAAATATATAAAGTAAAAGAAAGAAAGAAAGAAAATCATATAATTAAAATTGTAGAGAAATGAGGGATTGTATTCATGTTCATGAATACTATGATTTGATCACATGTAATTGTGTAAAAATATTTGAAATATATATAATATATCTCTAAGTATATCTTTTTCCAGCAAGAGGGGCTCTCTTTATATAGAAAATTGGTATCTCTTTGTAAAGAGATACATTTATTGGTGAAGAGACTATGCAACATTGTTGATGCTTCAATTGTTGTATTGATGTCTACATTATAATGTTGGTTTGATGACTATTTTAAAAAATATATATGTACGTCTTTTGCATGCTACATATGATATGAATTTTTATATTTTTAGAGACTTATCATTTTGGATATGTATTTTGTGAAATCTTCAAAAATATAGTGATTTTTTTTTTTTTTTTTGCGAAGATTAATGATTCGAGATTCTTGCATATTAGTGATTGATCTTTTTAAGAAGAGATAAGCATTTCATTTTGTAGTGTGATTTACTGTGTTTTTATATTATAGTGCATTGTTGAAATTGAAAACAAATTTTATTTTAAACCGTCAAACCGATTGAATACGGTTTCATCGGTTTGATTTAGATAAATTAATGATTTAAGAGCTTGGGTAGTTAGGTTTGAAAAAAAAAATGCGAAATTATATTTATTGATTTGGTCGAGATTTTCTTTTCAAACCGGACTGCCAACAACACTCTACCATTAGACATCAGAGTATTTCTACTAAAAATGCTATAATTTATTTTTTCATTATTTTCATGAGATAATATTTTTATAAGTGCAGATATAATTTATGTTCGAAGCTAGATTATTTGAAGTTGATGTATTTTTTTTAAAAAAATTAATTTAGCAAAGTTGATGAAATATTTTAGCCCATGTTGAAAGGATCAATCTACTGAGAAGTTGATGTCTTGTGCGTAACTGACTCTTCTCTCTGATAATAGTAAAAAATCCGACCTTTTAGGGTGAAAGATTGAAATCCAAGATAGAAAACACGCCGGCGAAGCCAATTCTTGCGGCGGTGTGGTCAGTGAATCACGACCCCACCCAAAATGATGAATTTCATTCCCAAAGTGTCAGGCTCCGCCATAAAAGAGGGAGTTTTGGGATCATCCAATTTTAGGGTTTCGTTGTACTCCTACAGCCGGAGGCAGGGAAATTTGTATCAGCGACTTCAAAGATGTTATGAGCAGAGGGCTTCGGTAATTCCGGTTCTTGAGGAATGGGACGCTCAAGTTGGACAGATACGCCAACAAACACTCGAAATCATCATCAGAGACTTCAGAAAACACCGTCGTTTCACGCCCGCCCTCGAAGTAAGTAGTTGTGTGTGGTACGTTCGATTGAATCGTAGATGGAATAAGACTGAATTGAATATTTGCTGTGAATTGCGGTTTTATATTTCTTGCGATTTTGTTGTGAATTGACTTGGTTATTTCGTTTCATTGGATATACATTGCTTTATTAAGCCTACTGAATGAATTTTGTTGAATTAATTATGGAGGGCAGATAGCTGAATGGATGAGCCATAGCAGGAACAGATTCACATTCACCCCAAAACTTGTTGCCGTTAAACTAGATCTATTACTAAAAGTTCATGGCTTGGAGCAACTGGAGAAGCATTTCAATCAGCTTGAAGATGGTTTAGTAGTCTTGCCAGTGTATACAGCTCTCCTGAACTGCTACGCTGAGGCCAAAGACGTGGAGAAAGCAGAGGCAACCATGGAATGTATTAAAAAGCTCAATTCCTCGAGTACTTTGCCTTACAATATACTGCTGAGGCTTTACTCTGTGAAGCATGACCACGAGAAGCTCGATGCACTGGTTCATCAGATGGAAGGTGAGGGCATTGTTAATGACAAGAACACCTACATGATCTTGTTACAGACGTACCCTCGCTTTAATCTGGAGCGGATGGAGAAGCTTTTGGAGAAGATGGAATCCGATGGTAGTGTGACTGTGGACTTTGATAGTTATGCAACAGCTGCTAAAGGGTACCTCAAAGCTGATGCTTTAGATAAAGCTTATGCGCTCTTGAAAAAAGCTGAGAGCCTGATTGGAGTTCATGCAAGCAGTACTGCGTATTTGAGATTGATAACTTACTATGGTAGCATGCAGAAAAAGGAAGATGTGCATCGCATATGGGATCTGCTTCCAGAGGCTTCTAAGTCATTTAACAATGCTTATGTTTCGATGATAAGTTCACTGGTGAAAATGGATGAGTTGGATGACGCCAGAAAGATTTTGGAGGAATGGGAGGGAACAAGTAATAGTTTCGACGTTCAGATTCCGAACTTAGTAATTGGTGCTTACTGCAAGAAAGGTAACATAGGAGATGCTGAGGTTTTGCTAAAGAAACTCATAGATGCTGGAGAGAAGCCCAATGCACAGACATTGAGCCATATGGCACTCGGATACTTGAAAAATGGTCGGATGGAGAAGGCCATAGAGATGAAAAAGAAGGCATTTGTGGCCAATTTACCGGGCTGGAAACCCAACCTCATTTTAGTAGAAGCTGTTTTGGAGTATTTGCAAGATAAAGGAGATGCACATGGAATTCAAGAAATCTTAGTGCTGCTGGAGAGGTACAGTTCGTTAGAAGGTGTGAAGGAGATAAGACGAAGATTTAGTGATTGTTACATCCCTTTCTTCTCCTCAGTGAGCTATTCCCAGTTATAGCCTCATTCACAAGTCGATCAAAAGAAATTCTCAAGGTAAAGAAAGTATGCTCTTTATTGATGTTTGGTTGATCATGAATCTGATACATCCATATAAAACCATGTATTTATCGAATGAAAGGATTATGAGTTCTAAATGTCACACTTGATCTTAGCTTCACAGGAGGTTTCAATTCATATTTTCCAAATTTGATTTTTAATCAAAACCAGTTAAATCATGGAGTGGGACCAATCCCTGATTTATTCCAAGGAAGAACAAATATGCAGCCACCGTCCTTAAATCATAATAACAATAAAGTAAATTGCTCTCATTATTGTTTTCAGGCAACTTGGTGTTTCGAACTTCTGGCCAGCCTCAACAGTCAACAGCATAAGGGCCGGCTTGGCGTACCTGAGATACACTAGCTTCTGATGGATCACCACACTCAGTCAACAACGAAAACACCATCCGACCATGGTCTAGCATATGCTCTGACCTCACCACAAGCCCATCACTGTTCTTGTCATACCAAATCCGAAGCAGCAGAGCACAGGCAGACATTGCTGCACCCACAGGGACAACGGGAATTCTGCAATTGGATAACATGTTTATGTTGTTTTTAACGAGCTAACAATTACCTTTCAACAGGTGGTCATCACAAAATGTTATCATCTATTTTGTAGTCCTTGCCTCCAGAGAATCATTGAAACGCGCCACCGCAAGTCTTAGTTTTAAAATGCGTGCATCGATGCGTGCATCAGGAGTGATGCACGCATCACATATGGAATTTTGCATCGAGATGTGTGATGCGTGCAGGTGCCGGGATGCGGTGCTGATGCGGCCGCTACAAGCTGATGCGAGGTGATGCGTGATGCGATGGATGCGAGCGCATCGTGGTTGAAAGGCAAGAAACGGAGGAAGAATTACCAATTTATATAATTTATATGAGTTTTATAATAATTACGCATCCTTTAAAAAAAATCCATGTATATGGTTTGATAACTTTATTCTAAATAAATTACTACTTTATAGTAGTTTTATTATATTTATGAGATAGTAACACATAAGTATTGTATATAGATTTATTCAAAATAACCAATCAATAGTATAACTTCACTAAGTTTTTCATAAATAAATATCAACCCCAGATAAGATTTTTAAGTTCATGATTTTAATATTTTTATTCTGAATGCATTACTAATTTATACTAGTTTTTGTGTGAATGATATATTTTTTACATAACCAATGATATAATTTACAGAATCTTTCATAATAAATATTAAAATCTTTTATTTAAAAATAACCAATAATATTAAAATATCTTTTCTAAAATTATCTTATTTATAGAATAATGTTGACATGAGTTTTTGAATGTATTGTGTTTGCTATCATTTTGTGGATTATTTGTTTATTGACTTTATATATATGATTTTTACTTAATATATCTACTCTTGAAATTGTAAATTTGAATAATAAATATAATGTAAATATTATTTATACTGGTTTTTATTAACCGCCGCATTTTATCCTTGTTGCGCTCGCAATCGCATCCCGCATCATCGCATCGGGTTTTGGGGTCTCATCGCAACACCTCGCATCTCGCATTTTAAAACTAAGCCGCAAGTGCCCAGTTTGTACGGCAAGTTTTGGGGTTAATGCTGTCAAACCTATATAAATCTGATCAGAAATTTCAGAAGTATGGTTCCTGGCATTGGTTCTTATGCCTACTGGGCCACTGTGAACCTAGTAATTGGCTCTGAGGTTGACGTTTCACATGTGCTATATAATACTTGTTGCTCCACTGAAACCCTAGAAAGACCACATTTGAATTAATAGAGGTTCCATCTCAGAAATTCCTAGTAGCTTAGGCTCGCTGTTTCTGGGTTTGGACACTTGGAAACATTTTTTTGATAGTGTTTATGATTTTCCCCTCGTCATTTGACTGCTCCTAGCAGTACTTTTTTAACTTACTCCTTGCAGATTGAAATCAGTCCTGTTCTCTATTAGGAGTTTTTGTGAGAATAAAACAATGATGCAAAGGCCCGTGGTATTCAGGAGTTTTTATGGATTTGCAGGAGCTTCAACTGACTTTGGTCTTAGCCTCCTAGGTTGTTTTATGCTTCTCTTACAGTTTTTGTTGTTAGTGTCTAATTTCAGTTGTTTTAGGAGAAACAGCTAAAATATTAATGTTGATTCAGTGATTTCACGCATATACCATTTGAATGATGTTACTATCTAATATACCTTATTGTTTTTATGCTTGTCCTAAACATTCTTGTATTAAGTTTAAGTTCCATCTGTTTGGCACATTTGACTGTCGTCTTTCTATGAGGAAGAGCGACATAGAGTCAAGTTGAATTCAGGTGAGGGAGTTGACCATGCATCATGTTCGTCCAAGATTATCCATTTCTCTTTGGTTAGTTACACTCCGACTACTGCACTTTGTTTGGCTACTTGTTTAGGTGAGGAAAGGTGGGTCCTCTGGATGACAGCCATTGAAGGCACAGAATGAAGTCATTAAGTGACTTCAGATGCTGTTGAGATTTGATTCGCACAATACTCAGCACTCATTTTTCCATCTTTTTTTTTTGTTGTTATTGATGTATCTTGAAGAAATCAATTCAAGTATATGTACACAAATCATATTTAAATAACAAATTTATATAAATTAATCTCCTAGTACTGGTCTTACCTCCATGGAACTACAGTAGTACACCTCCACTCCATATTTAGGCTTCACCAATGAGGATAATCACATCAAAGAATTTACAAGTACGTATTGAAAAGACTAAAGAAAACGATTGTGGATTTCTGATTTGGTATTCACAATACTATTTTCCATTAATTAAAATGTTAAAAATAATGAATCGCATTAGTAGATCTATTAAATTTTCGAGTTCAAGGCTCGAAGCCTTGTTGGCATAAGTTGAAGGTGTGAAGCGTAGCCTAAAAACTCTTAGCCATTTCTAAAGAATGGATCTAATAATACAAATAACAACTATTCTTGCTTTTTGGAAACTTGGTCTTTTTCTCTCTGCCCAGCTTCCACAAGCAACCGCAGAAGAGCTTCGCATACTTGAGAAGCATCTGCTTCTGATGGGTCGTCGTTCAACGATGAATACACCATCCATGCATGGTCTAGCTTCCGCTTTGGCCGCACCACAATTGACCCCGGAACCTCTGCATCACGGCATGTAACTAGCCCGTCGCTCTTCTCCCCGTACCTCACTTGGAGCAGCTGGGCACACGCAGCCATTGCAGCACCCAGAGGGATCACCACAGGGAGCGTCGCAGCTTGTCCCGAGAATGTGGGGAGCTCTGCATGAGCAACGCGGGACATAGTGGCCAACACAGCAGGAGAGATCTGTGCTTCCGTGTGGAACGAGACAATGGGCAGTTCACTGGGTAATTTGTATTCTTTCAAGAAGGCTTTCCTTTTATCGTAAGTTAAGTCTTCTAGAGCCTGCATGTCTCCCTGTATAATAATAGATGCTGACATTAACAACACATTGCATTGTTCACAATTAGGATTAGGATATGTAGCATTTTTACCTTGATCACTTTACAAATGAGGATCTCCATCATCTTACGCATATTGACATAATCACCAAGCTGGCCTTCTCGGAGAATATCTGAAGCAATCGGACTACCACCATACGGACTCTGTGCAAATGCTAATCCCGCAACCTTGTCTTTCAGTTCATCCCAATATATGGAAAGAGCAGCAGCAGCATCTATTCCCCCTTTGCTATGGCCGAGCAGCAACACACGTTTCTGGGAACCCCAATATATCTCTTCTATGTACTCCTTTATTTCTTTCGCATTCTTACTCACTGAAGCCTAAAACTTAACTTCATCAAGGAACAGAAGCAGCAAGCAGTGGATGGTACAATTAGCTAATCATACCTCACTGTGAATTTTGGCAATATGACAAGTGAGCCCCATCTTAGAAAAACTTGTTTTTGTGTTCACGAAATAAAGAGGTCCATGGTTGCTGAAAAGACCTAAGAGTAGCACAATATAACAGTCAATCTATAACAAAGCTATATTTATCTTTTATATAGCATGATCAGTACATATAACGATAATAATGTTGTAGATTAGCAATTGATCAATTCCCTGCAACTGGGATGCTGTCACATATCTAAATTATCAATCAGTTTTCCAGAAAGTCAACAAACCACTTATGTTCCAACTATATAACGAATGATTGAAAGTCATATTATGTTTTCATATACAGATTATATTGACTAGACTTTGAACTCGAATAATCAATCACAATTCACAGTACAGTTGGGAGAAAGTGAATTCAAGAAACAGAGAAGCATCACTACCTGGTACTAACAAATAAACCATTGTGTTAGGCAAACGGTGCACACCATGTCTGATACAGAAGACCAACACAATGTTAAAACTAGGAACTACACGAAAAATTTAATCAGATGCAAGACTTTTCAGATAATTTTATACCTTATTTCATCAAGTATTTCTGTGAATCTTTCAGTTCCATCTTCAACTGGTGGCATGTCTGGATCCCTTTGTAGCCAGCCAATATCATCAGCAGAGCCACGGACTGTCCTCCTAACCTTTTCAATGAGGCTAGTAGAACAGGAGAACAAGATAAGTAAATAACCAATGGAATAAACACAAAGTATTGTAACCACACATGACGAAATGTTACAAATACGCTTAAACAATAAGTACCCCTGAAACATGGAAGTGCCGTTTAGGTTGGTATATGGCACAAGTGCAGTAGAGTTTTGGGAAGACCCTCCAGCTCCAGCCGAGCCCCTTGTTATTGCATCATGGACTAATGGAGCATCAAAATTGGAAGCAGGTAAATCACTTCGACTTGAAGACACATCTCTATTAGTCATCAGGGACCTGGTCTCTTCTGAAGCAAATGCTACCATTTCTTGCTCATGAGGATCTTCAGGTGCAGTGCCTACTGCAAAGTGTACAAGTATATATCTACATCAGCGTTCAACTAAGATATATTTAATGTATAAAGAAAAAAGTGAAAGATGAAGGAGCTGCATGGAAGTTAAATCTTGCACTAGAGTTCATAACAACTAATTTAATGGGAAATTATAGCTAAAGAAACTCATAAACTAAGACCTGCTATCTTATTCATCATAATACGGCCGGGCTGAAGAAATATACTACCATCCTTAATCCCTCCCCACTCTCATCTTGTGTATACATTAGCAATGTTTCAATTAATGATGCAATCTACATATTCTCTCTGCACCTCAAAAAAAAAAAAAAGTAGACTTGGACTGGACAACAAATTTGGCAAAAAAATTACACCCTACTGCAAGCACATTCTGAATTGACAACAGCATAAAATGAAAATTTGCCATTGAAAATCAGAAAAGCAAGCAATCATCCTTTCCTATCACTGAAATTTAATAATTAAACCTGGGGGTTTAGCCAGCATAACTAATAGTTTCCAAACCTTCCCCCCTCCTTGGAGCTTACATAAGCAACAACAACAACAAAAAAGTTGACCTCATATGAAAAGAAAATTCGCAAACCAAATAATCAAAATGTATAACATAGTGGATACTACAAAATTTACTTGAAATATCAGGGAAACAACGGGTGAAAATCGACGTCGTTTCGGCGAGGTACGACGCTGCTTCATTCAGAGATGGAACTGATGTGAATAATTGAGGAATACCAGGGCGATCATCCCTCACCGCCGCCGCGCTTCCCTTCACATTGCAATTCAGAAACGAAAAGAAGCCGACAAAATTAAAATCGCACTAAAAAAAGAAAGAAAAAAAAAAGAAGAAGAAGAAGAGAAAAGTATTAACTACCATAAGCGGTGCATTTTCACCGCCATCGGAATCTCTAGCTTCCATACCCAAAAGGGTTATTTTCCTCCTAAAGGAAAATTATCTAAAGAGAAGACGAAACAAAACGGATTCAAACAGGATTAGATTATGAAGCAAACCCCCCTCCGCAAATTTCTTGGTTTCGAATTAAAATCTCAAAAGAAATTTTCAAAGAAACATAGGCGGATGGATGTACAACATTAAATCCAAATAAAAAAAGAGATGAATTTTCAGATAAAAAGAAGGAAATTTCAGCAAGGAGAAACTCTCTTCAGATTTCTCCATAGAAGAAACATTCCAGGCGGTTCAAGAAATAGGTAATTAGGGAACCCAACGACGTCGTTTTTACTTTCCCCATCTAAATGATACCGAATTTCTAAAAATAATTCTTATTTTAGTAAATTCAGTCATTTTGCTTGAAATTACATAGTATCCAAATTCTTGGTTTTCATTCATTAGTAATATTGACATCAATTCCACACATTCTTCTTTTCAGGTAAAAAAGGTAAATTATAGTATAGGAAATTATTTAAAGTAAAAATATTGAGAAATAGAAATTGTTGTTGTATATTAATTAGAGGCTACGTAGAAGTATGCCTTCGAAAGTAATCCCCGGTCCAAAGGCCAAGGCGAGCCCCCACTCCTCCTTGTCTGTCTTGGCCATCATCTCCTCTCTCATATACTCCATCACATACAATATGGTGTTGCTGCTCACGTTCCCAAAATCCATCAACGCCCTTCTGCTGCATTCCAGCTTCCCGCTCTCCAACCCCAGCCTGCTCTCCACCCGGTTCAGTATCGCCGGCCCGCCCGGATGAACCGCCCAGAACAGCTCGTTGTAGTCTCTCAACCCGGCTTTCCCCATCAATTTCTTGCAGAACTCCTCGATGTTCTCCTCTATCTTCTCCGGCAGATCCCTCCCCAGTTTGAAGTATATCCCTTCTTCAGAAACCCTGCCGTCGATCACCTGGCTCGTCCCCGGCACGAACTGCTGGACCGCGTAGTTCAGCTCCATGAACGGCGACTCCACCCCCGCTATGGGGTCGGAGCCGATCACAACCGCGGCCGCGCCGTCGCCGAACAGGGCGGCTCCGACGAGGTCGTAAGGGCGGGACTTGTTCGGTGGCCTGAAGCCGAGAATGGTGGTCTCGGAGGTGGTGAGCAGCACGCGGCTGCCGGGGTTGTTCTCGGCGATGTCTTTGGCGACCCTGAGGCCCGTGACGCCGCCGTAGCAGCCGAGGAAGTAGAGCATGACTCGGCCGACGTCGTTGCGGAGGCCGAGCTCCGTGGCGAGGTAGAGATCGCCCCCCGGGAGGCGTATCTCGCTGGAAGAGACGTAGACAACGTGGGTGATGTCTTGAGCCGATCTCTTCCACTCTTTCAGGCATGATAAACTGGCTTCCTTCGCCATCTCCAGCACCGCCGGGTGCGCGATCTCCAGCCGCTGCTTGATCGTCGGAGACCCTTCTGTGGCGAGCTCCGGATACTGCTCCAGTATTTCCTTCGACAGCACTGTGTACCTCGTCTTCACCGTCGTGGTTTTGCCTATGTACAAACAAACGTAACGTCACGATCATAAATATATATATATATATATATATATATATATGTATGTATGTATAGTTGAGAAAAAGAGATTAGGTATGCGTACATAGGCGTTGGAGTTTCTCCTTGATGGCAAGATCATGGCAATTGGTATCGCGAATGTATCCATCGACTAAGAGATCTTGAAGGACGAGCTGGCGGGGGAAGGCCTTGCCAATGGCGAGGACGGTGGCCTTGCCCGGGGTGGGCCGGCGGCGGAGGAGGTGGTCATTGTTGATGGTGGACATGGCTGTGGGGTGGAGGGGAAGCTGGTGGGAGATGGGAGGAGTAGGGGAGAGTATAAATGGGAAGTGAGCATGTTGTTGGAGAGTGGTGGGTGGTCAGGAACACCATGCATGAAGGATTAAACAATCTTTCAATGGTTTTTGTGTGAATCCATTCCCCTTATTAGATTGCAATAATCTTTTGGGTGTGCCTAAATGCCGTTGCACTCACTACCTAATCTTTCAATTATTGCTGCATTCACAAATTATGATTTTATGAAACATAGATATGATTACTATATGAGAATTAATCTAGTTTAAGAAATAGGAATGAGTGATCGAAACCCAACCCTAGCTATACAAATCATGCAACTGGCCACCCATCATCAATCTCAGCTAGCTTTACATTTGTACAGTTAGTGGCAGATTCAGAAATTTTGCATTAGAAGGCTGATGGAAAAAAAATATAATAAAAATAAAAATTCTCGACTCTTCTTCGTCATTAGCTCCTTCGTACTTTTTTTTTTTTTTTTAACCATATTTTCTTCTAAACAACTTGTCAATAAAAAGAGCAAACTCATAGCATTGAATCATCAGACTATAGAACTGAAAAGATTTTCAGTTACCATGCATATAGTCATAGATATAGACCCGCCAATGTAGCACAAAATAATAATAGAGAGTATTAACATCAATTTGCTTTCAATGTGAAAACCCAATATCGTCAACTTACACCTTCACATTTTGGATACCATCAGAAATCCTATTACAAAATACAGAATTGAAGTTGAGTGACAGAAACGTTTGTCAAGTTTATCTGATGCTATGACATTTTTGCATTTCTATAATGGTACGTACATGCGTGATATGCTTTGACAAAAACAAGAATTTAAGAACAGATTTGATACATTAATCAAGATGAAAACAGACCAGATGAAATAGATTGATTGTTCCAATCAGCAACTTAATGCCCAAATACTACTAAATGGTAGCCATCAAAGCTTCCGTGCTTCATCCAAGGTCTCCAATCCATGGACCACATCCACATACATAGATAATATATATCCAAACAAACATATAATATTTTCGATTTAAAGACAAACAAACCGCTTCAATTGGACAAATGTCATTTCGAAAGCTAACTTGGTCAGCCTGCGCTGACAGACACAATCCACGTAGTTTTGTGGACCACCAATTTTGGATCGAAATAAACAAACGTTTGAACCATTCAAAATATCAATCTATAGATGGATTTTGTGCCCACAGATTGTGTAAGAATTAGTTAGTAAGTACCAATCAATCAGATTGCTCAACACCTTCCACGAAACTTTAGTCCCCTGAATCCGTGACCACCACCTCCGTAAACAAATAAATACCCCAAGAAATTGGACCTTTGTATTATAATTTTTTCATACGTCATATCTCATTATCTCAATCTATGCCAATCTATGCCTATGCAAAATAGCATTATTTGATGGACCATAGATAATCGTATTGGCCCACAATAAATACATCAGAGTGAAGATCTATATTACAATCTCTCGAAACAAAAAGATAGGAGTGACCAAATCTTGGACTTAATACTTTAATTATATGATAGATCACATTTTATTTTCCATAACATGTCAATTTGCGCACCCCCACCAGATTTAATTAACATTATTTGCTTTCAAGGACCATATCTTTCTTGTCCAATTATAAAGATGATCCATCAAATTAATAGATTATGGGCCAATGAGGATAGTGTTTAATACTTATGTGAATGTCATAAACGCTCCAAATTCATTATCAATCACTTTTATAAGCAACAATCTATACATTTCTCTATATAAATAATAATTTTAAAAAAAACGACATACGAACCAAAATGCAATATAAATGCCCATCTCTTAGGCTGACCTTATCACCAACACATCAAGCTTTGAAATTAAAAAAGCACTACTCTTCCAACTCAGAATCCTTAATTTCATGGCAAGTTTTCAAGAACTTACCAAAATCCCAATATTTGATTTATCAACAAAAAACTTGAATCCTGGTTCAAGTTCATGGCTTCCAACTTGCAGGAACTTGCGGCAATCTCTTGAAGAGTTGGGCTTTTTCGTAGCAACTTACGAAAATGTTTCACTCCAACAAGAGAAGCAAGTGTTCCGTGTATTGGAAGGAGTTTTCAATCTGCCACTTGAAACCAAAACGAAGAACACTTCGGACTTGGTTTTCTATGGCTATGTGGGACAACTGCCTCATGCTCCCCTACATGAAAGCATGGGAATCCCAGAAGCAACCACTAGAGATGCAGTCCAGAGCTTCACTAATCTTATGTGGCCTTCAGGAAACGAGGATTTCTGGTATGTTACACATGCAAAATACTATGTATTTAACTTTTAAGTATGCAACTATGCATCCATGACTGTGTGTGCGTGTCTTCTTGCAGTGAAAACATACTGTGTTATGCAAGGCTAGTTTCAGAACTGGAGCAACTAGTAGACAGAATGGTGTTTGAAAGTTACGGCGCAGAAAAACACTATGATTCCCATGTTGGATCGACAACATACCTGCTCAGATTCATAAAGTACTCAGTTTCAGAAGCTGATGCAGAGAGCAATAATGTTGGAACAAATGTCCACACAGACAAGAGCTTCCTGTCCATACTTCATCAGAATCAGGTTAACGGATTGAAGATACAGCTGAGGAGTGGGGAATGGTTGGATGTAGATGTCCCACCTGGATCATTTATCATCATGGCTGGGGATGCTTATGAAGTATAACATTTAAACTTTTAATTACAATAAAGCAAGTGTCATTTCTGTTTATTTGATTTGTATTTAGCCTGTCTGAAAAATATTTGAAAATAGGCGTGGAGCAATGGAAGGATATATGCAGCCAAGCATCAAGTCATAATGAAAGCTGACAAACCTAGATATTGCCTGGCGCTATTTTCATTCAACCTTGGCACTACCAATATACCTGAGGAGCTGGTGGATTTGGATCATCCTTTGCAGTTTGAGCCTTTTGATAATTTCGGGTTGGCCCGGTTCTATCTAAGTGGAGCTAGCCCGATGACTGAGAGCACTGCTAAGGCATACTGTGGTGTTAATGCATGAAAGTATGACCAGTAAAGGAATTGTGGGTTGTGCGTCAGGGTGAAGGGTGATGTGTGTGTGTGGAAATCATCCTTTGAAATATGTTGGATTATGCATAATCTTTATGAATATTACATGTTTTACAAGAAAACAGCAAATATATACATCTAAGTATCCAACCTACTTGGACACAAACATTATTGCATCCCAAAATTTCCAACTCCCTCCTAGATTCTATCAGAGAAAAATGCGCAGCAGAGTAAGCATCCGTTCAAGTCTAATATTTCAAAGGGTGTATTCTGCATAATACCATAATGCTGGATGCTTTATTCAGCACGTCGGTAATAATATCTGCAAAAAACAAATACTTCTCTGAGAATCCAAATACATAGATAAAACCCGAGGGATTTACATTTACAAGTAATCATCAATTCCTGTGAATGAGAATCTAATTTGAAATTGACCATGCCATCACCAATAAGTATGCGGCAGGGTATTCAGTTTGAGGATTAACAAAATATATTTTTTTCTACTGAATTGGTAGGCTTGAGTCACCATTTGTAAAACAGGAAATTTTATAGAAGAATAATATACTTCACAAGCTTCCAAACAAGCAAAGCGAAAAAGAAACAAAACACCAGATTTGCAGACTTAGAAACTTACACATAAATACTTATGCCATACATTCCAGCATATTTTCGTAGAAGGCGTTCAACAGTATACCACTCTGAGCGATTAGTACCATGCTGATAATTAATTCGGGGCATGTGGATTGAAGCTGCCATGTTTTTGAAAAAATGAAGAGAAAAAAATGTTACCACACATGTTAATAAATATCATGCATCGAGCTGTGAATTGAACAAAAATGTGACGCATACTGCAAAAGAAAACTACACAAATAAATCAGTAATTGCTAGGCATGATGGGGGTCTTAAACATTTGAATGTGATATATCAAGAGACTTGTTAGCAATTTGTGTAGCAGAAAGCCAGAGGCAATAATGCCTTGTTTGAGATGCCAATCAAAATGTTAAAAAGTATATATTTTGTGTACTTTTTGATTGATAAATAAAGAACAAACCGAGCACGTCATGTTTAATGTTTTAATTATTATTTATGGTCTATATTCATTGTATCTTAAATAAATTCTTTCCGTAAAGAAAAAGATAAAAAAATAATATTACTATAAATTAAAATAAAATACAAATTGCTCTTATCAAAATTTATTTATTAAAATCATTCTTCTTAAGTATGAATGCACATAATCAGTGCAACTTCACAAATAATGATTCTCAGAAAGCAACCAACACTGTACCTGAATACTGAGCGGCTGAAAATGATGCTTTCGCAAGGCAAACTTCCAAATCAGCTACAGAAATATCACTTCGAGGGACTTTACGCCTCTGATTATATGATTGCACAACAGCTAAACCAACCCATTGACGAGGATGGCAAGTGTTCAGCTCACCATGGTCCTCTGTAGAAAATCAGCCAAAAGCTAAAAAGTACTATGTGAAGTTTTAAGAAAGAGAATGAAAAAAATCATTGACTATCTGGTTTGCTACACAGAACTTGACCTCGTGTTGCCTAATACTCAGGAACAAACTTGAGATATGGAAAAACAAAGATGATCAAAAAAGGGTGAGGACAAGGTTTCCCTATCTGAAAAGTGAAAACTAAGCTGGTTAATATTTGGTGTCTATATATATATATATACATGTGTGTGTGTGTATTTGGTGTCTAGGCATGCATAAAATGGTAACATAGAATAGCACAATAAGAAGGCTCTTCTCAAGTATATAAAGAAAAATCTGAGAAATAGAATCAACCAATCTTCACCAATTCAGTCGATTAAACAGATTTCAGCAATCTAAAGAACCATCTAAATCGGGAAAAAAATGGATTAGAAAAAGTGAGCAGAACAAACCAGTAATTTCTATGAGATGTAAATCACCCAGATGGAGATCTCCAAATTCTGAAGCTTGTTCATATGCATTGGGTATAGATACTGACAGCCTAGCCAGCGCATCAAACAAACCCCCATGCCCCCAGTTTCCAGAATTATCAACACAACTGCTAATCAGATATCAACCAGTCACAAAAAAATTAAGCACAAGTAAAATCCAAACAAAGATGAACTGCAACAGACTATAAAAGCTTCATATTGGAAACAAGTCTTTGATTACAATAAATTGTTCAATTTTACAAAATACAGGTGGGCAAGTCCTGTATCCATTCCTAATGAAAATCTTGTATTCAGATTGTATTCAAATAAAGCAGAATTTAGGAATTATAACAATAAAAGGGCAAAGCAAAAAGCTCAATGAAAGATAGGTGACGTGTAAAATGGTAGCATCTTCAACTTGACCATATTGATCCGTCTTCAAATTTTTCGGTCAATTAAGTTTCTCGAGATGGTATAAGTATGTCACATATCAAGGATGTTTGTAGGATAAATATGATATCGGACCTCACAAGTTTTACGAGAAACTTATGAAATATACAGTTTTACCATCAAGTCATCATTCACTTCTTCTATACATCTTATTAACTCCTTGTCTCCAATGAATTCTTCTTGAAGAGTATATTGAATAATATTTAACAGACTAGTATTGGAACATTTTTGGCTTCTAGATACTAAATAGAACACCCAAGGAAACCTATATTGCCTATAAACCAAGCAACAACAAAACAACTATATTGATGGGAATCAGGTATAACAAGAAAAGACACAAGTCCAAGGACCAAATTGATGAACAGATAGTAAGTATTTCCCATCAAGCATGCACCAATTGAAGTAAAAAAATGCCACATATGAGTGGCTTAAGATATATACCTGAATATAATCGTAGACTCAGAAGGAGAAGCTGCTGAAGCAGTTGTGCAATCCCCATAAACAAAATGAACTGACCCAGCATCTGACATCACATCCTGATTGGTTGTGCTAATAGGATTACTGACAGATAGCGAATGATATCCAAGTGATTCCCATTTGGACTTTTTTTTCTCCTCTGCCTTCCTTCGAGCAGTTTCAGCTTTGAGGTGCTTCTCATCAGGTATGCATCGTTTATTTTCTAATTCCAGTGTGTCACTGGCCTCTCCTGAAGATGGTTGCTCGAACTTTGCAATCCATGACATGTACGAAGCTTCATCAAGGCCAGGATCAAATTCTATAGACTCCAAACCCTCTCGCATGGCTTGATCTTGATCATTCATTTGACCCATTTGATTTAGCTCAAACTTCCTGTCACCCACATGAGATTGTAACTCATGGCGGGACAGAAGGACCTTTTCAGCTAAACCAGCCAACTCGCTAGTATCTAGTTGGTTATCTGATTTTTCAGTATTGATATCTGCAGGATCAAAGGCATGGAGGCCAAATATTACAGATTTCAAATCACCAGCTTCAGTTTCTCCATGACTTCCCTCACGATCCAGCATTTCATCTCCTATGACATTATAGCTGAGCTGTAACTTCCTTTTTGCTCTACGCATGATAACCTGCATTGTTCCTCATAAGAATCTAGGAATTGTGATTGCGAGAATAAATATGTAATCTTACCTCCTCAACTGTGCATCCAGTAACCAAATTAATTGACAATACATGATTGCTCTGGCCAATTCTATGTGCACGCTGCAAAGCCTGCTTATCCACTTGAGGATTCCAATCCTGCTCATAAAATACAACCTAAGAAAAAACAGAAAATTCATATGATGTCATGCCCATACGATACATTTATAATCCACCCACACAAAACATATTTTATAAAACTAATTTGTTAAGTGCAAAATAAATTATATCATATTTTATAAAACTAATTTGTTAAGTGCTAAATAAATTATATTAATTTTTATTTGCCGAGGGTTGAATTGAAAAGACATGTAGTACTTTTATATGCTGGGATCTAAACGAATTTCAAGTGTTAAAAGATAAATATTATTCTTTTTTGAACCAGTAACATATTAAAAATAAAAACTGAAAAGCATTTTCCAAAGTAAATTAAAACGATTTCAAAATTAAAACTTAGAAAAACTGTCTCTCCAAACCGTTTAACTATGGGAAATTGGTCAGTGAGGCCCTAAATAACAGTTGTAACGTTTTTTAATGGAGGGGCCTCATTTCCCAATTTTTAGGAGTTTGAGGCTTCTGAAAAGCCAACACTGACTCAAAAGATGATAGTTAAGGGACCTAAAGGGTTTAATAGAAAACATCGCACATGTCTAAAAACTAACAGGGTGATTGCCTTTAGAAGCTAACAAGTAGTTTTCTAGTTCTCCTCAAGCACGTTACTAGACTACCCAAGCAAACAAATATTATCAAAATTGTTCTCACGTAATACTCTTGAATATGTACATGTAAAAAAGCAAATAATAATTAAAATACTATGAAACTGATAGAAGCAGAACCCTAATCACGTACGAGACGTGCCCAAGCGAATAAACACTCCCAAAATAATAATTTTATACTTTATGAAAATAAAGAACAACTCAACTTAAATAAGACTCAAATCAAATCTAATCCAATTATTATTAGGATATATATCCTAATATAATTGATACTCAAAGATCTAGGAAAATAAATAATGAAATCTCATAAATAAATAACTTAAATTAAAATCAAACATAATTAAAAATCAATTCACGCCACGGCCCACGTATAGTAGGCTCAAGCCCATTCCCGCCGACGAGTCCCCCTTTTGAGACACTCAAAATTCTGCTTCATATCAATTACATCCTCCTTCAAAACAACCTTGTCCTCAAGGTTAAGTGTGAAAAATGAAACAAATTGGGAAACTCTTCCCACAATATTGTTGGTTTCCTCACTCGCAGCCATCTCATCCAATACAAAGCAGCCCTCGCCATTGCCACCACCATGGCTGCCACCTTCCCGGGCGGAGTAGCGTGCAATTCAAATTGCTGCTCCGCGCAAGCAACCCATCCCATAGGATCCTCCACGCTGAACGCTGGCAGCATGATGCTGCCAGCACCCCTTGTTGCGCCTTCCTCCTTGATTGTTCCCCTCTTGCCCTTCATCTTTTTTGTTGCGCCTCTTCTTCGTTGCGTGTCTTTCTTCTTCATCCCCATCGCAGCTCCAGCACCCGGCGTCTGACCGTCGCTGCTGGCCCCCAACTCACCCCCAGCTGTTCCCAGTTGTGGAGATTCCTGCCCAAACATTTGTGCCCTCTTCGCGCCTCTGCCATCGCGCCGCTGTCCGGCGCCCCAGTCTTCCCCACTTATCTCAGATCCGCGCCACCTGTGCCGTCCATGCCCAAATCTGCGCCGCCTGTGCCCAGATCTGCACGGCCCACGCCTATGCTGCCAGCACCCGTTGTTGCTGGGCTGCCTGTGCCCTGGTCTGTGCGACTCATGTGCAAGAAGGCAGCACCCATCGCTGCTGCGCCATCCGCACGTCTGCCGTCGTCCTTGCCTAGCATGCCCTCCACGTGCGTGCAATCTCCCGCGCTCAGCGCGCCCTCCACCAACGACTCCCGCGCCCGACGATTGCTTCACCTTCGTCGCCCCGCTGCCAGGCACCATCCACGTCCAGGCCATTCGTGCCCGTTGCGTCTCCAGCATTCGCAGCGCCCCCTACGTTCACTGCTGCTCTACCTGGCGCACCAACTGCTTCCAATAAGCCTCCAGAGCGTGCGTCCACCGTACCCACCGCTGCGGACTCCCTGGTAGTCGCCGTGCCTCGCATTGCGGAACCCTTATGCTACGATTGAAGAATCGAAACAGATAGGGTGGCGAGTTTAACCGCAATCTCTACCAATTTCTCCCTCGTCTCTTGGTCAAATTCTAACCTGATCGACATTCCGGTGGGAATGGGGTTCGGCAGGTCGGACCAATTGATAGAACCCAAGCGAATAAACGCTCCTAAAATAATAAT
Organism: Plectranthus barbatus; assembly: GCA_026898455.1. Lineage (NCBI taxonomy): Eukaryota > Viridiplantae > Streptophyta > Magnoliopsida > Lamiales > Lamiaceae > Plectranthus > Plectranthus barbatus. The sequence continues at coordinate 723,489 of JAPKLW010000131.1, read as the reverse complement.
TTTATTCTTTATGAAAATAAAGAACAACTCAACTTAAATAAGACTTAAATCAAATCTAATCCAATTATTATTAGGATATATATCCTAATATAATTGATACTCAAAGATCTAGGAAAATAAATAATGAAATCTCATAAATAAATAACTTAAATCAAAATCAAACTTAATTAAAAATCAATTCACGCCACGGCCCACGTATAGTAGGCTCAATTCATATCAGAAACACTAGCAAAGGTGATTAAGCCAAAAGTATTTCCAGAACATCAACAGTTTGCTGAAGCTATCCAGAGTAGACTCTCACAGAATTTTGGAAAGCAAACTCACAGTATCAGCAGCCACGAGATTGAGTCCCACTCCCCCTGCTCGTGTGGATATCAAGAAGATAAACGGAGAGCTCTGAGAAGCATCAATGTTAGCACTTGATATTTGACTAAAATTTCTAATTGCAGCAAAACGCTCCTCTGCCCGAATTGAACCATCAAGACGCTCATAAGTATATTTTCTCATTTCTAAGAAGTCCTGCATGATAGAAACACATAATGGAAGACATAAAGGACTCATTTAATGTCAAAGAAATGGCACCGAGACTCACAATAAATAATCATAAGATAAGACTTGCCTGTAATATGTCAAGTGTATGAGTCATTTGAGCAAACAATAGAACGCGATGCCCAGAGTCATGCAGCTTCACAAGTAGTTGGTCCAAAATTATAAGTTTACCGCTAGCCTGATGCCACACGAATTGATTACAAGAGTTTCATCATATCCAGCCTTGACAAACAAAATAGGAAAAACTAAAAGCGAGAAATATGTAGGAATGTCCAAATGCACATTAAGATCTAACTTTATTGCAATGTGTTAACATTGTCACCTGATAAAGGATGGAGATTTGAAATATTATCTGTAACCTAAAATTGGCAATTGGCTACCTGAACAAGGTGTTCACCCTCTTGATATGGTTCTGGCTCGATACCTGGGAAAAGATATGGGTGGCTACATGCTTTTCGCAGTTGAATGACCTGAAGAAGAATTGGAACTAAACAGCATCAAACTTACATCATGAATTTCACTTTAATAATGATAAAAATAAAGATATGAACCAAAAATCATTGGAACAATTTAAATGCAAATACACAGACATGTGCTTACAATATTATGCAACGATTGAGCATTTGATCCTCTGGTAGCAAGTGCGACCAGCTTCGGAAGTTCCTTTCTGAGTATTGACATATAAACCTTCTTCTGCAGAGGAGACAAAGGTGTCATCCTGCCACAAACTTCAAATCATCCATCCAATACATAATTTGATATTTAACCAAAATTTAACCAAAAATCAAGAACATGAATAATAAGATAACTTAGATCAAAGTCCCCCCAAGGCACCAATGGATACTGCTGACTTTAGGGATTGTATCAATATTAGCAATAAAACACCTAACCATGTATAAAAGTTCCGTTAAGAAACTAACACAGTTATTTCCGTAACAGGGGGCAGCAGCAGAGTTCCAGATTCCATAAGTTTAGTTTTGGTCCTTCGAAGCATAAATGCACCAAGCACATACTTTAAGATCTTAAATTGTTCCTTCACTTTTCGTTCACCTTGACCTGGTGAAGGACATAAGAAACGCCAAACAATAACTTGATAGAGGAAATATATCAACCTAATTATACTACCTTGGAAGAAAAAGATTGTTTTCTTCAATATCCATGCACTTTGCAAGATTTTAAGTAACATCATACCATTCATTAGCATTAGAAAATCAGACTAGATATTTCAAGAAAGATGAACATATTGCATAAATGTACGCAAAATAACTGAAAACATAGAGAAGTATAATTAAGTTTTCATGCTTGTTGAAAGTATGGAGTTATAATTTACATGAAGGGTCTCCAGCATCCTTGAAATCAGAAAGGAACTGCTCCAGAGTCCCAAAGATTAAAGGCATACAGAAGTGCATCAAACTCCAGAGTTCAGTAAGATTGTTTTGAATTGGTGTTCCAGTCATAAGCAATTTTCTCGGCATGACAAACCGCTCTCTCAAAACATTATACAAGACCTGTTACAAATTCCTTGAAAAACTGTAAAAAAAAAAAAAAAAAAGGCTACAGAAGTAACTTGTGAGATAAAACAGTCAAACCAAGATAAAATATGTGCCCATTACAAGATTAGAACTACATGCAGCATATAGAAAAAAACCATGATTCTCGAGAAATTACTTCTATGACAATGGAGGTAGAAATCAATAACTCTGGACTATTCCGTGGGATTTGAAATCAGCAAGTCATATGACCTGGTATCCAAAAAACCATGCCTCCAGGTGGAATAATTTACCTTTTCTGTATGGTACTAACATAGCATAAATCAAAGTTCCAAAGTTGTGAAAGATATAGTTCACAAAATCAACATAGTAGAGATGAGAAGATAAATAGTTGACCATTCTTCTTTCTGCAAAGACAATTGCTTATACAATCTCCAAATATTAACAGAGAAAAGATTATGTATACTCTGTGTAAACTAGTGGGAGAACCATGAATGCATTGACAGATTTAAAGAAAAATCACATCCAGCATTATCAATATAACCAAATGAATTCGATAAACTTCGGGCAAATTCCATATATATAAATGGGAAAGTTTTGAACATACACTGGAAGGGTTTTTGAGTCTCTGGGCTTCGTCAATTATTGCATAATGCCAAATGAACTGGGACAGGAAGTCCTGATCAATCAACCCTATATCGTAAGTTGTCAATAGCACGTCAAATGGCAATGATGGAACCTGCAACAAACGACAAAATTTGATGGTCATATGATAATTTATTACCTCAGTGGTCATATCTGGGTGCATATAGTGTTACAGTATGACTCGGAAAGCAAGCACGGAATGACTTACCTGAGATGAGATTGAAGTTTCTTTTACATACTCTCTCATTTCCTCACGCAATTTGTGTCTTTGTTCTTTTTCTCCAACATAACGAAGCAATCTCAACTTCGGAGCAAAATTGGCCACTTCAGAAACCCAACCATCAGTCACACTTAGCGGGCACAAGACCACTGCAGGTTGGACTCAACATCTTAAAGCTCAATTTTGACAGGAACATTTCCAAAACCGGAAATTCCATTACAACAATATTATAGAGGAATCTATTAACTCACAAAATGGCCCAGGAGACTTCCGGTTTACTTTCAGGTAACTCAAAAGGGCAATAGCCTGCAAAGTCTTCCCCAGTCCCATCTATGGAGAAAGTAATTAGCACAGTGGAAATGAATATAGTTTGCAAAGTAGAAGGAAGAGTTCCAGATTTTTATTTAAAAACATGCAAAGAGTAACTTTTCAAACTGCCATTTAGCAGTTATAATTGTAAATTTGGAAAACATCAAGATTCATGTTAAATCTGAGTTGCCATATTCCTGTAATATCAATCTTAACAGCTTTTAACTTGCCCTGAAGATGAACTTCAGGAGGGCACAATCTAGTATAATAGAAAAGCAACTTGCAATCATCATAGCGATGAACCAAATTACTCCCTGTTCCAGCATAAAGAACAGAACTGAATGTTGCAGAGTCAAACTACGAAGAACATTTTCCACAACGTTAAAACCAAAAATCACAAAGGTATTGGAATTCCCCAGTCATAACTGATAACAAAAACCTCCGGAGTACACTCCATGCGTATTAAAAAATGCTCTATCAATCGACTCCAGAAAACTCACTGCATTTCCCAGTCACTCTCACCTAAAATTCTAAACATAGACAACAAATTCCAATGCTGACAACATATACCAATCGGAAACACAAAAGCATTGCATCAAAAAGTTCAAGTCCATTATTGACTACAAAGAAGGGGAAAAAAACCATTATTGACAAATAATAAAACGCTAATATATCAGTATATCATCAACATTTCCAGTTGAGCCACGTCATAAGTCTCACCTCGTCCCCTGCAAAAGAACGGTGCCAAAAATCGAACCATCAAAAAAGGGGTAAACACACAAACGCACAGCGATTCAATCGATACCAAAAGTAAAGCGTTGGAGAATAATAATATAATTAATATACCGAGTATGACGTTGACGCCGAGGTGGTAGCGTCGGATGAGCCAGGACACACCTTCGACTTGGTGCGGCTTGAGTGTCGCCTTAATTCCATAATCTGAAGCGCAAGGTTCTTCGGCGGCGCGTGATTCTCCGTCGTAGACACACTTCGCCGCCAAAATTAGCCTCTGCTTGTAGTCCATGAGTGATGGGGGTATGGCGCTGGCGGTGCTCTCGTTTTAAATTTTGGACATGAAGTGACTAGAATGCCCTAATCGGTCATTGGTCGGTGCAACGAGAAAAATATTACAGGTGGCGGGGGACGGTTTCATGATGCAACTGCTAAAAATATTTGGCTTTGATACCTTAGACTAGACTAGATACGAAACCATGGAAAGTCTTGCGGTATAATAACTAAGTGTGCTACTAGATACTCCTCCGTCCTATTAGATTAGTTCAGATTAGTTTCAGCACAGAAATTAATGTTTGTGAATATAGTGAAATTAATATTTTATTAATGTGATGAAATATTTTTTCATTTTAGGAAAGTTGACTAATCTGGTGGAACAGACGAAAATGGAAATGTGAACAAATTTGGCGTGACGAAGGGAATATATTCTACCCTAGTGTTCACACATGTGCTGGTCTTCGGGCTCAGAAAGACGGCAACGTTATAGTAAAGCACCGTGCCCGTATCTTGTGACCCAACTATGGTCTTTAAACTTAAATCTTAATAATTAGTCCCTTTATGGTTATTTGACCTTGACTTTGGCTTACTCATTTGTACTATACTAATTTTTCACCTAGGTGATGCGTGGGAACTACGTTCAATTATATTTTAATTAATTATTTTAAATCGAAGCATGGACTATAAACTTAACTTGGGAATACTCTTTCAATTGTTTACTATAAATAAATCGTGTTATATTGTTTCAATATATTCACTACACATCAATCAGATCAGTTTCAGTTTACAACCTCATAAAATAATTTTTTTAGTAGGTGGTGCTTGAACATTTACTTTCAAAACCTATTTTTCTCTCCTTAAACAACATATAATAATAAATTTCATTTATGTCTGTCTTCTCGAAACTATACATATATTGAAGTGTGATGCATTAATATTATTTCTTTGTTTATTTATGTTTTGTAATGTGATATTTTAAAAAAATTTAAATTTTATTTATTTTACAATATAGTGTTACACACTAATATTTTTGCAATAGTAGTCTCTCATCCAAATATTTTACATTTTAATTTATTTTATCTATATTGTGACATCCTAATTTTTTTTCTCATTTTTTTGTTTCATTTGAAAATATAACTTGACCTTTTAAAATAATCAATTATTTTATTTTATCTTAAAACTATTACAATATTCTATTTTTTTTTTCATCTTTCATTTTAATGTACAACTTTATATTCCAATACATTTTGATTTTTAATGCATTAAAATAATAAATTTTATGTTTATTTATCATATTTTCATATTTGATTTTAAAATAATCTAACATTACATATAAGAATATATTGTGCAATAATATAAAATTAATTGATAGATAAATTAAGTAAAATAATCACTCCCTCCGTCCCACTCTATTAGTCTCATTTTCCTTTTTTGTACGTCTCATTTATTAGTCTCATTACCAAAAAAGGTAAATTAATCTACATTCATCAATAAAATACTAATTTTTCTTATCTCTGTGTCATTAGTTATTGTGCAAAAGCAAAAGGGACTAATAGCATGCGACGGAGGTAATATTTATTTTCATAAATCTTTAGATAAATGTCATGAATAATAAAATTTAGATTCTTTTAATGTTATTTTTAATGTGATTTTTGTATTGTTGGTCCCAGATTAGAGTGTGTATGATGTGCAGCAGAAGTAATAAGACATTTATTTGCACTCTTAAATTGCAGGCAGTTCAGTTTTAACTCACACAATTATGTAACAGTTTTGAAAATGACAGTTTTTAATAGCCAGCAGATTGGATTATCAATTGCAGATATGAGCAGTCAACAATTATACGCTTCAACACTTTTCAAACAAGTGTTGAAGGTTTCAAAACACAAATGTAAACTGTAAGGTGCGTAAGTAAACTGTAAATGACACAAGATATTTATAGTGGTTAGGAGCCTTAAGTCCTACGTCCACTCTTCGGAACTTAATCCGGTAATTCACTAAGTAATGAAGATACAATCCTCACGATCTATAGCCAAATGCTGTAGAGACCACCGTCCACAGCAGAATGGATCACTCGCCCAGGCTGTTGTTCTTCACTCCTTCAGTTCCTCGAAGCCAGGTACCTCCTCGAAGTCTCCTCAGAACTGGAAGTCGTCGGAAATGGATTGAGGACAAACCTCCCTTCTCCTTCTTTGGTGGGTGGATGGTTCAGTTCTTCCGAGAATGTAAGTTGGTTGGCAGTTGCCCATGATAACCTTCTTTCCCTCAGAAAGGAAGGTTGTTGTGTTCTTACTTAGAAAGTAGGAACACCAAGAAAGTAGACTAAGTCAAGGGACTTAATCCTCGTGCACACTAAGTCACACGGTGAATCTCAGAGATTCTTTGAGCAATAATGGCTCGTGTTCAATAAATGAACCACGGAAAATAATGTCGTTTGGTTGAGAGCTTTCAACGTATTAGAGTTTTTGATTTGACAGAGTAATGACAAGCTTTTAATGTGTTCGAAGTTGTATGTTTGTCTCTGAATCTCCTGCTATTTATAGTTGGAGATTTGAAAATAGCCGGTAGAGACATTTTGAAGGATGTCCAATCAAAGTCCATCATTCTCGGAAAAGTAGACCTGCTACTTTGCCTTTTCTGAACCACTGCCATCCTTTTTGCAGGGCAGTTTGTACTTGATGTATCAGACGCCGAACAACGTTGTACGCCAGTCACAACTGAGTGTTTCCTTTGACTTCTTTAATGTTCTTTTATGACTGATCGACATCTTTGTTCTTCATTAATTCCTTTGGCGTGAAGCTGTCCTAATTAGAAACTGTGAGCGCCTCTCAACAGTTTCTTTTACGAAAACTGTATCCACAGTTTTTCTTGATATAACAATCCTTCACAGTTGGAATACTGTCTGTACAATTTTCTTCATTTGTTACTCTGCTCAGTTTTTCTCATCAGGACGGCTTCTACTTCAAAAACTGTTCCACAGTTTTTGACAATTCTCTTCTCCTAGACTATTACAACTCGATCATCCTATACAAGGAATAAATGAGGTAATAACTCTAAGGCCTAGACTCTGGTACACATCTTTGACACATCAAAACATCAATTTTAAAGGTGGAATTTCTACATCAACACCTAATATGTACTCTATTTCATGGATAATTTTCATAAAATAATGTAAATGAAATCATACATCTTGAATGAAAATGAAATACATCATTAGGGATGTCAATTTAGCCTGAAACTTGCGGGTTGACCCGGTTAACCCAAGCCAAAATGCGTGTTAGGGTCAAGATATATTGGCCCGAAAAAAATTTAGCCCAAAATCGAATAACCCGAGGCCCGATAGGGTTGAGCCCGATTAACCTGATTATTATTTTTATAAATATATTTTTAATAATTATAATACTAAAATCTACTTCTAATATTTAAGATGATATTTATTAATTAAGTTTTAATTTATTTAAAGTATTTAGTTACAATAGTATTCAATGCATAGTTAAGTTTATTTATTCATGAAGTTAAAACATATTCAAATATTACTAATATAAAAAAATAATATATTTTTAATAGTTAAGTTTATCATTATATAAAAATTTGTGATGCGTTTTGCATTTTTATAAGAGATAAATAATATTTTGTTTATTTTTCAACGTTTAAAATATTAAAAGAGTGAAAATATATTTAAAATAAAAAATAATTAATGAATTTATTGGTCCAACGGGCTAGCCCAAAAACCGATGGGTTAGGGTTAGGGTCTAGATTTTTTAGCCCGAAAATTTTTTAGCTCGATTTGACCTGGACTGATTAATGCGGAGCCCGATAGGGCTAGCCCGAAACCCGACGGGTTGGCCCGATTGACATCCCTATACATCATGAAATATATAATCTATAAAAGAAAAATCTAAAATAAAATTTATAATAGATTGATTACAATTTCATATATTAAAGATACAATTAGTTTTCTTAGAGACTAAATATATTATCATTTCATATTAATGAATAAATTTAATTAATAGTTCAATTAATTAACCATTAGTATATGTGTGATTTTACAGTTATACCCTCCGGTTTTATTTATATATATACTAGTATTGCACCCACGCGATGCGTGTGAAGTTAATTATTTATGTTTATAGGTATACATTAATTCTAAACACTCACACGCCCAGATATCCCCAGGAAAGCTCAATAGTTTATATTTTGGTGATTTTTGTATTCTAAAGTTGAGGATTTTTGTTTCTTTGTTTATGATAATTTTGATTCATGTAGATGAGAAGAAGAAATGAATAGTGAGAAGTAATAACTGAGTATTTATATTAATACAACAAAACTACACAAAATAAAAAAATTACAGCAATCTAAACATTGTGTAAAATTATGAACTTAACACATTGGATAATCAAAAGAAGAAATGCACCTTGCCTGTGACTGAGAGGTCACAGGTTCGAGGGGACATCTGGGTGTGTGTGTTTAAGATTAATGTACTCTTATTTAAAAAAATTCAATTCTCTTAAAAAGAAATGAAAATAAATCTAATAGTCTATTAAATCTTCGTGAATCCAAAAAAACATTCTTGGTTCTCTTGAATAAAAAGCCAACAAACGAATTGAATATTCCCTGATAAATATTCTCCATAGCTCTCTCAAAGAATTAAAATGAAAACTAAAATGATTGCTAATGAAATAATCTATAGTATTTATAAGGAGTATTAATGACCAAAAATGTTAAGTTTTTAATTTCAGCAATTAAAAGATTTTGATTGATTGATTATGAATTATTTAGGCAATTAATTTATTATAGTTTTCATATTAATTATATTAAAGTAATTGACATATCATTATTACAATATTCAAATCAATGTTACATATTAAAATAGTAAGTTGTGTATTTTGTGGCATGATTAAATACGGTGATTGTAATAATTGATAATTTTTTTAGTAATATTTTGAAATAGATTAATGTGTCCATTATTACAATAATAAATTAGAATCGATGATCAAATCTTTAATACACTGTTACAATTTTCATACACTAAAAACACAATTATTTTTTTTTAAGAGTGAATATAATCAATCTTAACATAGGGAGATTTTCCTTAATTAATGAAAAATATGCTATGAACCGAATTGATGTTTTTTTGAATTGATAATTTTGTAAATATTTTCTCTTTAATTTATAATTATATAATTTTTCCTCTAATTGAATTAAAATTATCAATTATAACTTAATATTTTTCATACATGGTTGTATTTGGATTTTAGCTCAGCTGCAGTTTGTCCAATTAATTGCACCGCTTCTCTATTCCATAACAAAACATATGTATGATCAGTATCATCTGATATGTGCAGTTGCAATTTATACCTGTAACATCTTGAAAAATCTCCAGAAACATTGCACTTGTCACAAAAGTATTTGTCTCCGATTTGGTGAACTTTCTTGTTCCAATTTGCACAATCTTGTAACGCCCCCAACTGACCTTCCCAAATTTGAGGCCACGTTACATTGATGTTCAGGTTTTGTCAAGCATTTCTCAATTTAAAATAGAGCGAAAGACTGAATTAAATGGAAATATAGTTAAATAATATAAAAGTAACACTTCGAGTCAGTGTTAGGAAACAGTATGCAAACACTAAAATATTCAAAAGGGAAGGAAAAGACAGAGCGTGTTGCAGCGTGTGTGAAACGTGATGGAGATATGCATATGAAGATGCATATCTCAGGATCTACGAGTTTTCAAGATTCTTCATTTGCTCTGTTTACACTTCTGCTCGCCCATCCTTGCCGCTCAACCTGCGTATTTTAGAAATAATACGAGGGGCTGAGTACTAATGTACCCAATGTGAAACATGCCCGAAAACATACATTATATATGAGATTATGCTAAGCAACTCACACAGATAGGCATGGGGTTTTGTTGAAAAGAACCGTGCTATCTAAAATATTTTATTTTGCACGCGTGCTATTTATATGTTATTATATCTGTTTCAGTGTTGTAACTGGGAGTCGACCGGCTCCCAAGTCACGATGATCAGTCAAGAATGTAAAATACACTCAACCTACTGTCATCTAAGTGCATTAGTCTCAGCAACCCATTTTGAGACCCGATCGTTTAAATATCACTGGATCCAAAACACAAGATGGATTTTCACCTCACTTCAATAAATATGTAGGGACAGTTCACCCACTTCACAATAACGTGGGGGCTTCTACCCCACTTCACTGAATGAGTTCTAGCACAGTTATGAAATTCTGGTTCTAAACTCATTAGTATAACTCTCTGCCGATGGGAATCGATAGAGGACAGATATAATAGCACAAAACATGCATAGCATCTCAGTTTAAAACAAAATAATTTTCACACATTTTCGAAAGGAAAACACGCATTTGTTTTTGTACTTAAATAGTTTCCCACCTGGTGTTTGGCTTTGGTTAAAGATGTTTTCCCGCTAGTATGAGCTTAACTTTTCTCCAACTTCAAACTCCTACAATAATAAGGATCACTAGATTAGGACGGACGATCTAGGACATGAAAAACTTAATCGAATCCAAAACCAATTCATAATCAAAGTCTATCTCAACATAATTTCCTTAATTCCTTTCATTCAATCCATCATTGTTCGCATCTCAAAATCCACATTCAATCTCATATCAATTCATATTCTCATGCTTAACATGCTTCCCATTTCATAATCTAAACTTAAGGATTGAAACAATTCAAAGCGGAAGGAAAAACGGCTTAAAAATTATGTTTAAACCCTCAAGGTCGAAGTCCATCCCGAACGGAACTCTTCCATCCCGAGCGGAATGAACAACGAACCAAGTTTCTGCCCCACCGTGAGCTATCCCGAGCGAGATGCCTTCGTCCCGTTCGGGACGAGTCATCTTCTCCGACGAACTTGCCAGATCCGGACCTGAAACTCGGTTTTTCTCGCAATTTATCCGACCGATCATACATGCAATTACATATTTAAGATCCTAAGACATCCTAGAGCACGAATCCATCCTCCAAACACGAAAAACATGCAAGAGTAGAGGGGTGCACAAAGCTCACCGGAATTTTCAAGGTTGACGGCGGCAAAGCTTTATTCCGGCAACCCAAATCACTCCTCAAGGTTCCAAAAGGACTACTAGCATATAAAGAACACGAAAACAACACCCATTGTTCGATTAAACTCCGAATCAACAAGATTCAAACTATATAATCCAGAAATTCAAGGTTGACAACACCTCACCTTCTCACTTCGATATCTCCGTCGATACTAACCTCTACGATGCCCACCTCTGCTTAAATTGAAGCTGGGAAGACGGGCTATCAAAAGGTGGCAGCGGCTTGGTCGATGGTGACCGGAGTCGGTCAGAATTCCGCCGAAAAAGTGGCTGACGAGGTGGTTCTGGGTTTGGAGAATTGGGGAAAATTTTCTCTTCTCTCTCTCTAACATATATTATAAGGTGGTAAAATTTATAAAATAAGATTCACTCTGATATAATAACCCATCTCATATAATACATATACAATATGTATATTATGCTAATATATAACTATTTTTCCATATTATTCCAAATGTCCATGCATATACATTCAAAATCAATCTCCCGTTACATAATATTTCAATTCCCACCATAATACTTCCAAAATACATGACAATTCAACCTCATTTGTTATTTTCATCAAAGTTTCAAGTATCATAACTTTCATGATAAATCATATCCCACCTTATTACATTTCCAAAGTAAAAATCTAGATAATTCTTCAAGATTAATATTATATTCAAACTCAATATCATAATAAATTTCTCCAGTCATAGTCAAATAAAATTCAGATGCTCTCCAATTCCATGAAATTCTCATCAATAATTCGATTACGCATTCTAATAGCTTAATTACATACGGGGTATTACATCCCCTCCCCCTTATAAAAATTTTGTCCCAAAATTTACAAGGCTTCAAAAAGCTCGGGATTTCTCTCCTTCATCTTCTCTTCCAGCTCCCAAGTCGCTTCTTCGCGCCCGTGGTGACTCCAAAGCACTTTTACGAGCGATATTGACTTATTCCTGAGCTCCTGAATCTTATAGTCCAAAATAGCTTCTTGCCGTTCTTCGTACTGTAAATCTAGGCTCAAAACCACTTCCTCTTGACGGATCACATGTCTAGGGTCATAAACGTACTTTCTCAACTGAGACACGTGAAACACGTTATGGATATTACCCATGCTAGGGGGTAGTGCTAATCTGTACGCCACTGGACCAATGCGCTCTAGTATCTCATACGGTCCCACATAGCGCGGTCGCAGTTTGCCTTTCACTCCAAAACGCACTATTCCTCTGGAAGGCGAGACCTTGAGGAATACCTTATCTCTTATCTCAAAACATAGCTCAGCCCTTCTCGAATCGGCATAGGACTTCTGCCTACTCTGAGCCTCTTTAATCCTCTCTCGAATCTGGCGTACTATTGTTATCATCTCATTCACAGCGTCCGGTCCAACAACTTTTCTCTCTCCTACTTCGTCCCAATAAAGAGGTGAACGCCACTTCCTCCCATACAGAGCTTCATAGGGAGCCATTCCGATTGTTGCCTGATAACTATTATTATAGGCAAACTCAATCAAAGGCAAAATCGGCTCCCAACTGCCTCATCGATTTAAAACCACTGTCCTCAGCATGTCTTCGAGAGTCTGAATGGTCCTCTCGGATTGACCATCTGACTGAGGGTGAAACGTCGTGCTAAAATTTAGGCGAGTTCCCAACTCCTGTTGTATGCTCATCCAAAAACGAGATGTGAACTTTGCATCTCTGTCAGACCTAATAGATTTTGGCACTCCGTGCAGTCTGACTATCTCTCGGACATAAATCTGAGCTAATTTGTCTGATCCATAATTCACCTTGATCGGCAGAAAATGAGCACTCTTCGTTAGACGGTCGACTATGACCCATATCACCGTATTTCCTTCCTGTGACCGTTAATCCCGTCACAAAGTCCATGGTGATATGTTCCCATTTCCACTCAGGGATGTCTAACGGCTGCAACTTTCCATACGGCCGTTGATGTAACGCTTTAACTTGCTGACATACCAAACATTTCTCTACATACTGATACATCTTAGTACTTCCTGGGTGAGCGGTATACGGCGTATCATGAGCCTCACTCAAGATCTCATTCCTCAGCTGTTCATTGGTTGGCACCAAGATTCTGTCTCGGAATAATAACGCACTATCTGGTGCTTCCCGATACTCTCCTACTGGCTTGACCTTCAGCTTCTGACGCAACTTCTCAATTTCTGCGTCTTCCTTCTGTACCTCAATGATTCTCCCTCTTAAATCCGACATTACTGTCAAGACTGATACTTCGCACTTCTTTCTCTCCGAAGGCGATATTACTTCTAGGCTGAGTTTCTCAAACTCTCTAATTAGTTTGCCTTCTCTCGTAAGCATACAGCCCAGCTGAGCTTCTCCCTTCCTGCTCAAGGCATCGACCACTGAATTTGCCTTGCCTGGGTGATAATTTATCGTCAAGTCGTAATCATTCACGAGTTCTAACCATCTCCTCTGCCTCATATTCAAATTCTTTTGTTCGAAGAAATACTTCAAACTCTTATGATCCGTGAATATGGCACACTTCACACCATAGAGATAGTGTCTCCAGATCTTTAATGCATGGATTACGGCCACTAACTCCAAATCATGAGTCGAATAATTTACCTCATGCGGTCTTAACTTCCTTGACGCATAAGCTATTACCTTCTCGTCCTGCATCAATACACAACCTAGCCTATTCTTCGATGCATCAGTGTAAACCTCGAAGTTCTTATCTGATTTAGGCACTGCTAAGACTGGCGCGGTTGTCAACAACTGCTTCAACTTCTGAAAACTCTCTTTACACTCCTCTGACCACACAAACTTCACACCCTTTTGCAGTAATTGGGTAATCGGCTTCGCAATCTTTGAGAAGCCCTCAATGAATCTCCGGTAATAACTGGCTAAACCCAAAAAACTACGAATCTCGTTCAGCGTTGTCGGCAATTTCCAGTCCATCACTGTCCGAATCTTGGTTGGATCTACTTTGATTCCATCAGCCGACACGATGTGACCTAAAAACGTCACTTCTCTCAACCAAAATTCACACTTGCTGAATTTCGCATACAACTTCTCATCTCTCAGGGTCTGCAATATTGTTCTCAAATGCTGCTCATGCTCTACTTCGCTCTTCGAGTATATCAGAATGTCATCGATAAACACCAACACGAAGTTATCGAGATATGGATGAAATACCCGATTCATTAAATCCATGAACACTGCTGGAGCATTTGTGAGTCCGAACGACATTACTACAAACTCGTAGTGACCGTATCTAGTTCTGAACGCTGTCTTTGGAATATCGTCCTTCCTGATCTTCAGCTGATGATACCCCGATCGCAGATCGATGTTAGAAAATACCTTTGCTCCCTTGAGCTGATCGAATAGATCATCGATCCTTGGTAATGGGTATCTGTTCTTCAGCGTTAACTTGTTCAGCTCCCTATAATCAATGCACATATGCATCGATCCATCCTTCTTCTTCACGAATAGAACCGGTGCACCCCATGGTGACACGCTAGGCCTGATATATCCCATATCCAACAGTTCCTGTAGCTGGACTTGTAATTCTTGTAACTCATTCAGGGCCATGCAGTACGGCACTTTAGAAATTGGTGTCGCACCCGGTTCTAAATCAATTGTGAATTCCACCTGTCTGTCTGGTGGTAACCCTGGTAATTCCTTCGGAAATACATCCTCGAACTCTCTCACTATAGGCACATCTTGCAATGTAAGCTCCGGCTTCTTCTCTCCTTCTAAGTATACCAAAAATGTTTGGTTCCCTGCCTTATGCAACAACTTCGTTGCTTGAATTGCCGAGATTACAGGCACTCTTTGCCTTTTTCTGAATCCGTGCACGAACGCCTCTTCATTCCCTTGTTGCGGAATGATCACTCTCCTCTCGCGACATAAGATTGTCGTCTTATTCTCTGACAGCCAATCCATTCCTAGGATTACATCTACATCTTGAATATCCAGTACATTCAGCTCTGCCACTTGAATCTCATTCTCGTTCAACTTGATTTTCAAGTCTCGGCATACTAAGGTAGAAATAGTGGTTTCTCCTGAAGGTATTGCTACATTGAAGTCTTGACTATTTTTCTCTACCTTAAGTTCTAGTGTCTCAACACATGCAGATGATATGAATGTATGCGATGCTCCAGTATCAAATAATACCATAACAGGTATATCATTAATGCATCCCATACCTGCCAAATTCTCATCATCCTGATTGCCATCTAAAGCGTAGGCTCGGCCTCTCCTCTGTTTCCGGCATTGCCTCTCCATGGCTGGAAATAGGGGCGGATACATACATTGAGTATCGTGGGGGCTCGATTATATATTCAGGATCGAAACTATATATATATATATATATATATAAATACATATATATATTTTTAAAATGTATGTAATTTTTTTTAAATGTTTGTGGGTGTTCCAGCCCCCATGTGCCCTACATTGGCTCCGCCACTGCCTGGAAATCTGCCTTTAAATCTCTTATGCTTTTCAAATTCACCATTTTACTGAAATCATCATCAAAACTTGTGATGGAAGAAGTAGAAACACATGCTCCATGTTTTTTGATCCATTAGTGTAACTTGAAGATGATTTTTTATTCAAACTACAAACTTTTTGTTAAAATAATGAATAGATATTTTATTGAAAAATAAACATATTATAATTAAGAAAAAATATACCTGGATTTGAAGTCAATAACCTCATCAAAATCCTCATTAAAAAATATTTGTGTAACATTATATGTAGTAGAAACATGAACTTCATCTAAAAAAAATTAAACAATAAAGAAAACTTTTAACTATCAACATATTTAAATATATAAAAAATAATAGTGATAAAAGAAAGTAATAAAATAAATTCTTAATATATTACCTCTGTAAACCTTGCCTCGAGCAACATGCAAAATAACTATAATAGTATTATTTGAATTATTCGTTGTAAAGTTGACAAAGGTATCCACAAAATCTCCCCACAGTGTACAGGATATCCGAGCGTCACTACAAAATGTATAATTATTATAATTTAGGACAATGAAATTCATTTATAAATTATAAAAACATAAATTCAATCTAAAATAATAAAATACCTTTGGTCCTAAGTTTAATATCTAACATTTTTGAAACATGCTTATTAGACCCCGTAGCTCTCTGATTTCCTGTATGAGCAACTCTACCCATAACATCTGTTCAAAAACAATGTATGTAAGAAATATAAAATTAAATAAAAAATACCAAATAATAAGCAAATAGAGTAGTAAATAAATAAAATAATACCAAATAACATTGTGTCATCAAGCTTTGATGAATCCTGCAATGATGAAAATGGCCGAAAAATAAATTTTAGATATGAAAAGTCATCCCTTTTTAAATTTACAATGACTCACAAACTTGAATCGATTATTGCATGTCTTGAACTTCATTTTATTTTCCTCCACTTGAACACTTCGAACGACATATATTTCACCATCTATGAAAGGTTTTCAAACCTTTGATAATCTTGGCGTCGTATCGTACCGTGTATGCGATCTCCAGCACAATCATGAAATATAAGTACATACGAACTTACATTTTCCGGATTCCCAAACATGGGCTGGTGATAAAATCGGACAACCCTCAACTTTAAAATAAGGTCGCCTCTAGTACGACCAATTCCATTAATTCGACTTATTAAACTATAATGAGATGACATGATGTAAAAACTACTATGAATATATTTGGAGATTACTATATGAAAGAAATTTGAGTGCAAACATATTTTTTTTACGTATATATAAGCTACGAAATATTAATTGCTAACATTATTCACTCACCATAATTTATCATAAATGCCTCATGATAAATAATATTAATTAAATTTTTATCACACTTTGATATTCATTTATTATTATAAATATTGAGAATAAATATTCATCATAAATGCCCATGAGAAATAAAAATTATTTTACTATGGAATATTTTTTAATTAAAAACATTATCACACTTGAATATTTGTTTATTAGTTTAAATATTGTGAATAAATATTCAATCACTTATAAATTAAATAATAAATATACAATCATTCATAAATGTTATGAATAAATCCAATCACTCATAAATTAAATAATAATTATACAATCAATCATAAATTAAATAATTAAAATATTATAAATAAATATTCATTCAGTCATAAATTAAATGATAAATACACAATCATTCATTAATGTTATAAATAAATATTTAATCACTCATAAATTAAATAATTAAATAATAATTATACAATTACTCACTAAATCACTATAATTGTACATCAATATACGTAATAAATTAAATGATACAAAATCTTTTTTTAGTAATCGATATAGTAATTTTTCAAATAAATTTTACACTATTATGAACGTGGAGTATATTTATAAATAATAAAATAATAAATTATACTATAGAAGTGGCAATTTTTGATCCGATCCGATAATCCGACACGAATCCGCACTATAATAGCGGATACGGATTGAGGCTTATCGGATATGGATTCTTATCGGATCGACACAATAAGGACACGAAAATTTTGGATCGGATTCGGATTGGATACAGATCGGATACAGATATCCATTAAAAAATTAATAAAAATTATTTATTTTTTAAATATAATAATTAATTAATTGATTTTGATATATTAATATAGATTTAAAGTTCTTTTAAAAACTCAAATCTCTTGGTTCTTCATTGTTCGTGTCCCATTTTATTAATTCACCACTAAAAAATGTATTTATTTATCTATTAATTATATTTTTTAATATTTATTTTCTTCTACTATCAAAATTTAATATCTTTCATTTTTTCTCAACTTCAAGTTTTCAATTAAGTTGTATCAACAACGGATTAACTAAAAGGTGAGATCTTAAATTTTAATGTTGATGAAAGTATTGTAGTGTAACGCCCCCAACCGACCTTCCCAATTTGGGGCCACGTTACAGTGATGTTTCAGGTTTTATCAAACACGGTTTGAGAATTTAAAGCGGAAGTTTTCAAAATAAAGAAAAGATAAATGTATTCATCAAAGATGTACTTCGAGTCAAGGTTAACAAACAGTATTCGAACATTAAAAACATTTTAAAAGGGAAGGAAATTTCAGAGAGTGGTGCAGCAGTATGTGTAGCGTGATGGTGACATGTATATGAAGATACATGTCACAGGATCTGTTTAACTTTTCAAAAACGCTTCTCTTCACCAGCTTACACCCCGAAACTCCCATCAATGCTGCTTAACCTGCACGTTTTAGAAATAACGCGAGGGGCTGAGTACTTACGTACCCAATGAGAAACATGCCCAAAAACATACATTTATATATAAGATATGCTATGCAACTCACACTGATAGACACGGGGTTTTGTTGAAAGAAACCGTGCTATCTAAAACATTTTCTTTTGTGCGTTATTTAAATGTATTATTATATCTGTTGTTGTTTTGTAACTAGAAGCTGGCCTACTTCCAAGTTACGATGACTAGTTAGGAATGATTAAACATTCAACACACTATCATCTAACTGCACTAGTCTCGGAATATACTTCGAGACCCGATCGTATTTTAATTCATCAATCACTGCCCACAGGGTTTAAGGTCACTACCATTTCACCCGTTTTTTACATTCCTTCAGGGTTTAAGGTCACCACCATTTCACCCGTTTTCTCTTTCTTTCAGGGTTTAAGGTCACCACCATTTCACCCATTTTCTTTTCATAAATAC
>JAPKLW010000131.1:597263-674888 GCA_026898455.1 Plectranthus barbatus | reverse complement strand
ATATATATATATATATATATATATATATATATATATATATATTCCAACTACGCTACATCTGATGCACTACTTTGAGCCTTATTCCAATTGTTATTGTTCACTGCAATGTGCCACACTCTGATTATTCGGGAGCCAAGGTGTGACAATCCCAATCAATGTTGACTAATGACCTCTACCAAGGTTTGGCATAAAATTTATTGTCATGTTGATAGAGTAAGTGATATCAAGCTTGATACAGATCATCAAATATATCATGCTACCAACCATGCTACTTATGTGAATTGCTCCATGAAACTCGTCTCCTTTGTATTTCTTAGGACTCATGGACTCATTTAGCTTTATTTCACACCCAAGTGGGAGAGCTAACTTCTTGCAATTCATTATCCTAAACCTCTCTGGTACCTTTGACAAATAACCCTACTAAACTAAGTCGAGGGTGTTTGCCTCCTTATTTCTTACAATTCCCAAAATTCAGCTAGCCTCACCAAAATCCTTCATGTTAAACTCCATTTCTAGATTAACTTTAACTGGTTGAATATATGTGGTATGCTTTTCTGCTAAAATCATATAATCAAGATAAAGGAGTACACCAGATGAGAACTTTTCCATTCATTCATGTACACTCATCGAATTGAGACCTTTGAAATCCAGCCCTAAGCATATGGGCATCAAATTTCTTATTCTATTGCCTAGGACTTTACTTCAATCCATAAATTGACTTGCGCGACTCGCAAACTTGCTTCTCAGGTCCTGATTCTATAAAACCTCGCGGTTGTTCCATATACAATTCTTGTTCTAACTTATCATGTAATAAGGCAGTCTTTGCATCATATTGATGTAGTTGTAGTTCAAACCTAACAACGAGAGCAAGGAGGATTCTGATAGAGGAATCTTTAACCACTGGTGAGAATACCTAATTGAAATCAACTCCCTCATTCTGTGTATAACCTTTTGGCTACTAACTTAGCCTCATATCTCACCTTAGGAGGAGTTGTGTTCTCCAACTTCTTCTTAAAGAGCCACTTGCATATATACATTTCTGAGTTTTTTTTTTGCTTAGATACAAAGCTCTGGATTTGGTTCTTCCTTAATGATGTTATCCCATTTTCATAGCAAGTATCCATGGTTCTTTATTTTTACTTTTGTATGCTTCCTCCAGATTCTTTGGTTTGTCACCACTCAACTTTTAAGCTATATTAAAGCTGAGAAATACTACATCTGCCTCAATGAACCTCCTAGGTGGTCTTATCTCCTTCCCCTCTCTATCCCCAGCCAACCAATAGTAATTCTACACATGAGGTTGAGGAGGGGTAGCCATTCCCTGATTGGTTGAGTCACCTGCTTGATCGTGGTCTTCGGAACTAAACTGAGCAGAAGAGTTAGGTTGATTACTGATCATTGGAAAATCTACCAGATTATTGTTGAAATAGTTAGCAAATAAATTTATAATAACCCGGAGGTTTTCGAATCCAAGGGAAAAATGTAATGAAAATATCTCATGTACTAAATATAGTTTATCAATTCTTTGTTTGGGAAAATCAATTTCAAAAGGTTTTTGGTTTTGGAAATAACTTTTAAAGACAAATTCAAATAAATAAATACACACATCTTATGGAATTCTACCAATCTGATTAACATGCAAGAAACAAATAATTCTAACCCAAAAAAGATATATGGTGAAAAATCTATTAAAGTGGAATTAATTCCTTGGTCGGCCAATTAAAACCTAGATTACTAATGAGTGATTATCTCTTCTCGGTCTCAAAAATACAAATTAGTCAGTCTCAATAAAAATTAGATTTAATCCTATAATTGATTTCTTCTTGATCGAACAGAAAAGCAATTATATTAAACTCTCTTTTCCTATGATTTATTTTTACCTCTCGGTCCTTTAAATTAATAACTATCATCTATTCCAATTTTCATCTTTCGATCCTTCTATTGAAAATAGATTTGAAAAATAAATCAAAGTGCTTAAACCAAATTTCAGGGTTTGAATAATTGAATCAAAACATGTATATAGATGCTTAAAAACCTAGAACCTGCTAAGGGTTCTAGCCTAGCATATTGAAATCAGACATGAAAACAAAAGGTAAAGATTGCATTAAAGAAAACTAATGAAATTAAAGTACATAAAATTAAAAGTTTGATCTAGTTTTTCCAATCATAGGAACTTGAATTGCAGAGATAAAAACTGAAAAAAAAAGATTGGATACTGAATTAATCCTAAGACATAAGTTAATATAATAGTACGGTTTGGCCTTAAGGTCTTGAACTTTAGGGATAAGATAGATATGGTAAAATCTACTCAAATCTCACCCATCGACTAATAAAATCGTGTTTCTAGCTTCAACACGTTTGCGTCAACCGACATGGATCTGCCTTTGGTCGAAATCTTCTCACGTCGAGCCCCTCTACATCAACCGGCATGGATTTTCATCGGTCATTGCAGACTCCTTTCTTCGATTCTTCAGCTTTACACACACGCATTGAGCAACACATGTGTGTCAGTTGAAATAAAGACATTTGAGGCAAAATTATTCATCTTTTCATCATCTTTTCCCTTTTTCGATATATTTTCCTACAAAACCAAGCACCACAAGCATAATACATCCTAAAATATACTCATGCTCAACTTATTAACTAAAACAAACGAAAATGCACAAAAGATATAAGAAAATAATGCGATAAGTGAGTGTAAAAGCAAGCTTATAAACTACTACTCCCTTCTGTTGCCTTGTTTGAGGGATCATTTCTCGTTAATAGAGGCATGATCTCCGCATCAAATACTACATCTCTTGAACTAATAAGTACCACAACCTATAACATTTTGTGCCCTTAGTTTAACCCAATGGCTTACACCTTATTACCCTTAGATAGCCGAATGCTTTCAAATGTGAGTAACTAGAGGGATTGTCATCCCACAACTTATTAGGGGTCTTCAAATTTAAGGTAGTTAAAGGGCAGTTACTGATCAAATAGAAGGCAGTGGCTAAGGCTTCTCCCCAAAATTGCTTGGAGGCACCTGATGCTTGTAACAAGAATCTCACTCTTTCCAAAATTGTCCTATTCATTTCATCCACTCCATTCCGTTGAGGGTTGTAATTAACAATATTGTGTCTCTTAATTCCCTTCATATTGCAAATGGCTCCAACTAATTAGACAGAAACTCCAACCCATTGTCTGTCCTCAAACACTTAACTTTGGGTCTTTTTTATTTTCCACCATGTTGCATCATTTCTTTATCTTGTCAGCAACTTGATCCTTGCTCTTTAACACGTACACCCACAAAATCCTGCTAAAATCGTCAATCACATCAAGATAATATCTACCTCCCCCAAATGTTGTTGTTTGGGGCCCTTAAGATCAGCATGGATATACTGTAGTGGCTACTCACTTCTTCTGTTGCTTAATTGATAAGACAACTTCTTATATTTTGGAAAGGATGCAAGTCTCTTACTTGCTCAGATCTTGATCCTCACTAAAGCTGATTATCCCTTGATTTCTTAGCTCATACAACCCCTTATTGCTGATGTGGCTGATCCTTTTATGCCACAATGCACAATATCTATATTTGGTTAAGTCAACACTTCTAGCAACAATGGTAACATGAAGGTACTAGATGTTGTTCAGCCTCCTTCCTCTTAACACTTCTACATTGATGGTCCCCGATAAGAGTAATTGTTAATGCAGCGGAATAATAATGTTCTTGCATTTATCTCGCTGAGGTCTTGACTCAGCAACTTCTTAAAAAATATGTCTTTAAGCTCTCGAAGTACTTAGGTTTATTGCAGATTATACACCAACACTTGAAATGCTGGGTTTTAATTCAACAAGTAACTAAAGAAAATAAAAAAAAAGATAATAACACAAAGGTTATAGTGGTTCGAACAAATTTCCTATGTCTACTCTATAGTTTACTGACTGGAATTCACTAAGATTTAATACAACAGGTCGAACTTGATCTCTAACTGCAAACAACACCTCCGTATGGTCAAAGCGCACATTCAAGAACCTTTGATATCAATCTTCTCAACACTTCTCGGAGTGAGAACACACCTCACAACCTCCTTGAATGCTGGATTTAGGATTTTTATAGTTGTTCCTGGAACTTCTCCACATTACGGCAGTAGCCCGTGATAGTCAATCTTGCATATCAAGATGACTGTTGTGTTCTTTCTTAGATAGAAAGAACACCAAGTTAACCTTAGGAGCGTGCTTCCAAGGTCTCGTGAAGAACACGAGTTGCTTTTGCAAAGCCTCGATCGATTCTTGATTGGTATTAAATTTGGTAGAGTGTATTCTTGTTTTTGCATAGTTGTCGAACTCTTTTCTTTACTGCGAATCCATACCTATTTATAGACAGAGATTAAAAAAAAAACATTTGAATCTCTTGTCTGTTAGAGATAGATTGACTAACCGCCAATCCTCTTTGTTCCTTTTCTAAAGTGTACAGAGACGTTTTAAGTCTCTCGTCGCTGGTTGGCTCATTCTTTGTGTCGCCGACTTTTTAGAACAGATCTGTTAGTTATTTCTAAAAATCTCTTTTGTCTCTAGATAGGTCAACCTTTTGATTTAGAAGACTCTTTAAACTTTTGAACTTGAAGATCCTCTGATTCGACCGCTTCAGATATTTGCTAGTTGCTATCGGAACATTCTGCTGAGTTTGCTACTTGTCTGCTGAGATCTCAGCAACCCTGTCTGCTACATTCCTCAACAACTCTGATACTTGCTAAGTATCTTTCAGTAGTCTTCATGTGTTTTCTAATATTTTGAACTTTCATAGTTCTTAGTAACCTTTGCGTATTTTGCTGAATCCTTCAGCAATCTTCTCGCACTTTGCTTGAGTATTCCAGCAGTCTTCTCGGATTTTGCTGAATCTTTCAGCAAACTTCAACGATATTTTCTTACTTTATTTCAACTCAATCAAATTTATCCTATACAGGACTTTTACAGTTTCAACAAATTGTTAAGTTGCTAGAGACTAGATAACCTAGCTTTGATGCACCAAAACCAATACAAATAACAATAAGATCGAAAGGGTATAATATTCCCAACAAATTCCCATTTTTTGGTGCGATCAAAGCCCTAAATCTAACTTACTGATCATGGGAAAGAAGACTTATGAGTTTACAAGGTATATCTAGCAATCTAACTCAGTATGTCGACTCCCTTAGACTCAGCAAACGTTTGAAAAAGTTCCCCCTCAAAATAAAAGGGTATTGCTCGATAAGAATTTAGTGCAAGTTAATGACTTAATGAAAATGCTGGAAATTCAGCAAGCAAGTAAGCACAAGCATCATTCACACAATAACATTGAGCAATACAGAATCGAACATTCACACACTCAACAATCCACATGCAATTTGCTGATTACACAAAGAGTGTAAGTTCAGCTAAGCAAATCAAATTAGAATGGACAATGAGTTGTTGTCATCAATCTGGGTAAGTTTCCGCTAGATATTTCAGCAATAGAGTACATGAAACCAAACCCAAACAAAAACTTACAAAAATTTCATAGATTAAGATAGGAAGAATTACTTCTTGGATGCGGAGGAGTCAGAGTCAGCATTCTTCGATCCTGGAGAGTTGATGACCTTGTTCAGATTGTTGATTTGAGATGTGGTGATCTTCATGAACTTATCCAACAGGGCATATCACTCTTCCCTCTTAATCCGCTCCCTCTCTTTCTTTTTCCTCCTTTCTTCCCTGTCTTCTTCTTTTTGTTGTTTTCTAAGTTCTTCTTCCTGCTTCCGGCGTGCTTCTTGGCATAGCCGCCTCTCTTCTTCTTCCTTAGCAATTTCTTCTTCCTCTGTCCTCTTCCTCTCTTCCCCCTCTTTGATCGCATCAAAAAGGCTAACAGAGAAGGAAGACAAATCTTTGTTTAAGGACTGGCGCAACTCTTCCTTAGCTTTCTCCATCCTAGCATCCAGGGCAGCATCAATGTACACCTGGACATCCCTTTAAAAAGTGCTTGAGCTCAGAGGCTCGACAGTAACAACCGAGGATGCCTAAGAAGTGACCACTTGGGTAGAGTTGGGTGGAAGTTGTAGGGATTTCATGGCGAACCAAATCACCAAATCCAAATAAACCGGACCATTTCATGGATGTTGAGAGCAATTACCAATTCAATAATTCCTAGCATGCTCCTGTGAATTAAATGCAGTGGATACGAGTATACCTTAACTCTGTAGTGTCAGATCCGATTTCTCGCGTTTGAATTCCAATCACTTGATTTAACCACGCAATTCGATTAAATTTGCGGAAACAGAAATTAGCAATAGATCTAATATCTAGATTTAATCTAATAGAAGAGAAAAGAAAAATGAATCTGTTATCCAGATTAGATCTTCAGATCTGTATCCCAATGCTGTTTAATCTTGCTACTGGTGAGGATTCCACAGTACTGTGATTGTGTAGGCCAAAATTGAAACTTTGTCTCCCAAACACACAAAGCCGCCGCCCCTCTCTCTCTCTCCTAGGGTTTTCGAACTGATTTGAATCTTCTGAGGTGGCTTCTAGGGTTTCTGAGAGAGATCTGTCTATTTATAGACCTAGGGTTTTATCCCTAATGGGCTACTGGTAGGGGTGTTCACGGTCCGGTTGGGAGGAAAATCTCGGCCAAACCAATAAGTACGGTTTCAAGATTTTATCAAACCAAACCGGCCAAACCATATAAAAACGGTTCGGTCCGGCCGATTTTGCGGTTTGAAATAAAACATATTCTAAAATTCAATAATGCACTATAATATATATATATATATATATATATATATATATATATATATTAAAATAAAACCGGATGGTATATATGAAAAATATTATTATGTTTAAAATCAGTTTAATGTAATAAAAATTTATGCATAAAAAATAGAGTTGATGTAACAAGTAATGATTTATTGTAAGACTTTATAAGATTTTTACTTTAAATTTTTGAGATAATATATTTGCCAATCGTAAATAATATTTTTTTACCTATAAATATTAATTTTGGATATATTTGATATTATTTTTTTTAAGATATGATTTTTATTATTATAATCATAATTATCAATTATTTTTTTAATAAATTCCCATTTTAACGAAACTGTGATAAATACCACATTTATATATTAATAAGTAATTCACAATAAATTAAATAAAAAATTATATAATTAATTAACTATGTGAATATAATAATTACACTTAAAAATAAGTATATCATAAATATGTATTATATTACATTTGTAAACATTCATATTATCTTCTTTATGTGGAGAGTGAAAAAAATGATAGGGTTTCAATTGATTTTCATTTAAAGTGTTGTAAAATTTTTATTTTAGATATAAATAAAAAATAAAAAATGGCAGCATTTGTAACGAAGGGGGATTGAACACTGGGCTGCCGCACATATCCATGCCAAATAATCCAACTGGTCTATTATAATTTCTAAACAAATATATATCTATATGTATACGGTCGGTCCGACCGAAATGGCCGGTTTGAACCACTAAACTAGAACCGAACTGATTTTGACCGGTTTCAAAATTTTCAAACTGCCAGTTTGAAAATCAAAATTATAACCGGCCAAACCGGCCAAATAAATCCGGTTTGGCCGATTTGAACGGTTTCGGTCAAACAGCGAACACCCCTAGCTACTGGGCTCAATTCAGCATATTTAATTGGGCCAGACCTGGGACCTAATGCAAATAATAAAGTGGGCCTATGAATTAATTAATTCCCATGTCCACAACCAGGACACAATTAATTAATTAATATTAATTCTTTTTAACCACAGAATTAATACTAACTTACCCCTTTATTACCACGTTATGAGAACGGGCTGCATTTACTTGAGAATCCCTATATTTAAGGTTACTGGACATTCATTAATTAATCGAAGCTTCTGAAAATCTCTATCTACAATTAATTAATCTCTTATTTTCCTAAGTAGTACCACTCAAACTTTATCACTCGTGCTTGAACTTAATCAGCCTGCACGACTTTAGCACGATGAATATTATTGAGCTCCTCAGGGAATGTCCCCATCCTATTACTCAAATATGGTTACCTAGCTCCAGTCTTAGGCTGCAATACAGGAACTGCTGTTACCCAATGTTGGGAAAATTATCAAAGTTTCCCTTCCCCAGTTGATAGCTTAGATCTTTTGATTTGGTGTTTAAGTGTTTTGGTGGATCAAATCCTAAGTCCAACCAGCGTCAGTTTGTCTCTAGAATAGCTCTAGTCTCAAATGTAAAGTCCTGTTTAGGTCTTTTGAGTTGTAAGTCGTAGCTGATCAAGACTCATGCTGACACTGTTCATCAGCATGAGAATCTCTTACCTGGTGAAGGATTTCACCAGCCGACGACTGACAGACCCATGTTGACACTGTTCATCAACATGGAGTCAAGAGCTAATGACTGGCTACTGTTCACCAGTTGGAAGGATTTCACCAGCAGGAGGCTGACAAATCCTACCAGCAGAATATGTGTTCTGGCTGACACTATTCACCAGCGGTGAAGCCACCAGTCATGGGAGATTCCAAGAGTTAACATCCAGACAAATTGGTAGACTAAGATTGTGCAAGCGCAAAGTCACCAGCAGAGACTGCCAGCACAAGATCACCAGCACGATCTACCAGTCGGATGTTACCAGCAGAATTGAAGATTCGCTCTCCCAGAGTCTTAGAGACAAAAAGAAGATTCGTCTGAGGAATATACTGACAAAGTAAGACTTTAAGGAAGGATATCCTTAAAGTCTATCAGTTCAAGACACCAGTTGCGATTCCTCGTACTGACGAATAGAGCCGTTCTGACACAAAGAGGTCTGTGTCAGAAAAAGCGGACACAAGCATGGAGCTTTCCGGAAATTCCTACCTGCCGCCGTCAGAAGGACATGCGCGGACAGAGACCATTCCGGATGTGTCCAAACGGCTAGAATATTTGAATGGGATTCCTCGGCTATAAATACCTGGGATCCATCAACATTCAATGTTCTTGGCCAACTCTTCACCTACCGAAAGACTGAAATTTATTACGCTCAAGCAAGTAAAAGCATACAACTTTCGAGGCCTTTCTAAAGGCTATCCGTGTGTTGATTTATTCAAACACGAGACTTCAAGCTTCCAGCTTGTAAGTTACAGACCTCGCTTGGTGTTCTTTCTCTTTCTGAGGAAGAACATAGCAGCTCTAGAGCCAGCCAGCTCTTGAGTTATTACGGGCAGTTTGCCGCAGAGGATTTACGTTCTTGGGAGAACTCAACACCCAACCAGTCAGCTGTGGAGGTTGAAGTGACGTGCTCGCACTCCACCAGCTGAGAGAGTTGAAGAAGGACAAGGACCGGGAGCGGTTGATCCAGTGGACTGGTAGACGGGGCATTTACCAGCTGGAGATAGATCGTAGGAACTTTGTACCGGATTACTCTTATAGTGAATTTCCAGTGAGTCGACTGGAGAGTGGACGTAGATCAGTTGATCGAACCACTATAAAAATCCTTTGCCTTTATCTGCTTTCAGTATTTATCAATTTGTATTTGAAACCCAGCACCCAAGTGCTGGTGTATATCTGAAAACTGATATAACTGTGCAAACTAGGCTTAATATATTCTAAGTCTTGAGCTACCAGCTGACCAGCCAGTCGCCAGTCAGCTGAGTACTCATAGTGCCAGTTGACTTACCAGCTGACAAGGTCCCAGTCAGCTGAGTAACCAGCAGAGTGCAAGAAACGAACAAACACATTTTCCGCTGCCAAGTTATACCCTGATAAACCGGGACCAACACCCAAGATGCGGGTATACAAGCACGTTACTCAGGCTCTTCACCATGGCAAGTCAAAGCAACAGTCAACCCGTGCAAGCCCCTGAACCTTTCTTAGGGTTTGGACTCAATCAAGGTCGTGATCTTGTATTCTTTGATGTCAGACAGCAGAATACATCTCACTGTGGTTCAATCAATATGCCACCGCGCGTACCAGCATATCAAGTAATCAAGACAAATTACTTCTTTCCAACTATGCTGCAGCCTATACCGACAGACTTATCCTCGTACGCTATCTTGGCTATGATAATGTTTATATCTCACTAGGTCAAGTTATCATACTGTCTTCTGCGATCTACAACACGTCGTATGATTGTCCCTATCGGTGAGATAAGAGGATACCGTTGTTACTTGCATGTAAGTTTGTTTAACAGATAGGAAATACAGTTGAATGTATACTCATAGGATCAGACCCTACGGAGTTAGGGTATATTCAATATCCACTACATTAAATTCATAGGAGCATTCTTGGGTTTAATCATTGTTTTAATTGCTTTCAACATCTATGAATGGTCCAATTTTATTCGAATTTGGCGGTTTGGTTCACCTGGAATCCCTACAATTGGTATTAGAGCGAGGTTTCAATTTCATGGCTCTGTTGGATAAGCAATTATTTGATTTATGCATGTATGAATTTATTTATTGTTATGCATGGTTTTGGTTTTTGTTCCTCGTGGAAACCCGTTTTAATTTAATCCGCAGTGGTTTATCCGTGTTTGGATTAATTTTTTTTAAAATCACGAGAAAATCTATGATTAGATTTAGGAAAAAATGTAATAGATTAGACAATTTGTATTTTTCAAATATGTAATTTTGTACGGGACGAAGAACAAGACGGAGACCGAGGAGGCGACGGCGGCAGGCGGCCCCAGAGGCACAGCGCAATGTTGGCGGCATATGGTGGTAGGCAGGCAGCTTGCCGCGACGTGCAGCTGTGGGCAATGCTGGCGGCGGCAACGCAGCTGTGCGGGCAGGTGGCCTGTACTGGCAACGGCCACGCAACGCAGTGGTGCAGCTGCATGATGGTGGCAGGCGCGCAGCGTGCGCTCATGCGTGCGTTGGCGCGGTCGGCTGGCCGGCGGCGGCGCCGGCGGCGGTTCGTGATTTGATGGCTGATGCAGTCATTTGTAAACCCTAGGATTTGTAGTTGGATTGTGGGACCAATTTTCAAATCACAAAACCCTAGATCCAAAAAGATTTGGTGGTTGAGGATATCAAGGCCCTTGAAGATTTGAAAAAAGATTTGAAGATATTTGTATTCAAATTTCAAATTCTGTAATAGATGGGATTATTTTATTTTCCTATTTTTTGGGCTACGAGGAATTTTTGTTTGTCTTAATCGCCCTCGTATGATGTGTGATTTATTATTTGCGCAATAAACATGTGTAGATAATAGGAAAACATGTTTTACTGCTTTATTATTTACAACTTTAAATAGCATGCTTATGTGATTAATTTCTTATTGGATTATATTTTGAAGTGTTGGACATGTTTAATTACATGCAAAGATTTAGAAAACATAATGACATGAAATTATTTATGTGCGCAATTAAGAAACCTTTTGAATTAAAAATACTAAGCGGATTTTTTAATTAAAATCAACAGATCTCCACAAAGTGGTCCTAGGTTGTAAGTGTGCCTCTCGTCTTAGTAAACGTCTATGAGTGTAGCTTGCTAATTCCCGGATGTGCATGGGTTGTTGGGATTTGTAAACAAACACTTTAAATCAAGTGAATAGTGGGAGGGTCTTGCGTAAACGTCTCCGAATGTAGCTTGCATAAGTTTTTCTCATAAATATTCTAGGATTGTTTTAAATTATCAATTAAAAAGGCTTTAAGGGTCATGCGGTATGGTTTCGCAACATGCTAACTGTTCTCTTTTGGCTAGATTTAAATTTGTGGTTAAGTGCTTAGAAGCATTTTAGAATATAATGCAATTTCTGCTTCCCTATCTTGAGAGATAGCTTGGTCAAAGTTTTTACACTAATTATTAATTTCATGTGTCTAAGGATTCTTGACATGGTATGAAATTAAAGGATTGGGGCTTAAAACCCGCAGTCTTGTTGAGGGTGACATCGTAAACGTCTACGGGTGTAGCTTGCGGTGGGAACTTGTTGTGTGTTATAGTGTGACTACAGATGCGCAAGTATACACAATCAACAAGTAATACAGTCCTAGAGACCAGATATCGAACCCTAGGGAGTGTAAGTTTAACCGTGCACTTAGAATTACTTGCAAATAAGGTGTGTGTGTTACTAATTCCTACTCAAAGCACAAATAAGCATAGACAATGATTCCGAATAAAACTAAGATTAACAATACTTCTTCCTGCCACAAAACAATCATAAAAGTATAAAGGTTATCACAGTGATGAGAAATACACTCGGGTAATGGAATTATTCACTCTCACTATCCTATATGTTGGAGCTTTTGTCTCGCTTTTCTCTGAGCCTTAGAACCTTGTGAAATTTGCCTAGCAAGCTTCCGCTCTACTAGATTTACACTATCCTATTGTGCATCATATGCCTATGCCTTCCACAATATTCAAATGAAGAGATCTTAAGCCCTGGTTCTTCTAAGTTGCATTATTTCATATGCCTATGTAAACAATGCAATTATCTATCTCCTTCCGGTCTCCATAGGTGAGATATTTCCATTCACTTCCGTGCTCAAGAAATCAATTAAATCAGAATCAAAGACAAACTCAGATTCCACAAAACATAATTCCAATATATAATCAAGTACAAGCGAACATTCCACAACCTAAGTGTGGTGAGAGTTAGTTCATACTTGCGAGGAAAACAAAATAAAGTTGAAAACCATTCACCATAATTACAAACTAAAAACTAAAAAATGAAGAATTGTTGGTGATGATCTTTTGACGATCTGAGTGTTTTCCTCCACAGCAAGCTACTCTTCCGATGTGTGTTCGTGTGTGTTCCAAAATGTACCACCCTTTCTTGATATTTCCCCTCTCTTTCAATCATCACCCTTGGTTTTCCTTCTCTTCTCAAGATCCTTCCACGTGTAAATGTGTCATTTTTTCTTTCAGTCAATAATTCGGCTCTTTGTTTGACACCTGCCATTTCGGCAGAGAAGATCAAAAAGATGTTTGATCCTTGTCTTCAAGTGGTCCCGGAGAGAGAAGCTTCTTCATCCAGATCTTTTGTGTTTCACATGCTCTAGCATGACTGCTGGCCAAAATGCGACTGGTAAGCTCTAGCATTCCAAACCTGGTAAAAAACCTCACAAAAGCTTGCAAAAACTTATTAAAATTTGAAATGACCAAAACAAAGTGCAATTAACACAAAGATGCAAATAAAGCCATAGAAGACTCCAAATGAGAACAATCTTATTCTAAACAACATCTAAAACAAGTAAGAAAAGAGTAAATGATAACTCTTTATGAGAGTTATCAAAACTCTTGGGCTATTAGTGGAAAACATTTGTATTTGATTTATCAAGAGGTTTTCAATGTATTTCTTTTCGAATGTACTGCATGTTTGTTTTTATTTAGATTCTTTATTTGTTTCAGATATGTCTATGTCTACTGTTGATCATATTCTTGCTCTCAATCCCTTAACTTGTCCAAACTTTCCTGAGTGGAGATACTGCATTGAGTATATTCTCCTGTCTAAGCAACATGCATTTTTTCTTACTATGAAACTACTTGCCCCACGTTACCATAAAGTTTCTAGACGTGAGAAGGAATTCTATGATAGATGGGTGACAGTCGAAGATTTTACTTAAAAGTTGATCTTGGATAACCTGTCTAGATAATAGAAGCTCAAGTACATGGGCTATTGTAGCTCAGTTGCGATCTGGATGGACTTGGTGGCTATGTATGGTGAAGTTGAACGAACTATCAGTTGTGATCTCGTGAAAGACCTTGTCTGCAAGAGAATGGCTGATGGTAGTTCGGTGACATTACATGTGATGATGATGGATAACACTATGAATCGGTTCACACATAGAGGTGGGTGTATTAGTGATCGGGCTAAGATCGATATAATCCTGAACTCATTACCGCTTTCATTCTATGACTTTAAGAAGGATGTAGCTAATAGAAGTGAGTATACTTTTAATGAGTTACTTACTGATCTCCTGGCAGAACAGTCTTTCGTACCTTCATGGGATTCTGAGTTATCGGGTTTTGTACACAGTTTGAACACATTGAAAGATGTGCTCAATAATGGGTACATAAATCTAATTGATCGAAGAAGACGTGAAAGGAAGTCAAAGGAGATGAAGAGGGTTGGTGTCACTTCAAGCAAGAACGCATGTGGAAGCAAGGGACAAGGTACGCCATTTGCATTTATAACGGAAACATGTTTAGCATCTATTTCTACTCATTCGTGGATAGTGGATACCGGAGCTACTGATCATGTTTGTTACACTTTGAAGGGGTTCACACCGAGGAAGGTGCTGAGGAATGACGAGGTTACCATCTCAATGGGGAATGCAGCGTAAGTGAGTGCAACAACCATTGGAGATTTCACCTTGTACTTTGATGATTCTAGTTTGACTTTGAGAGATGTTTTATATGTGCCGTATTTTCGGCGGAACCTTATTTCAGTTTCCAAACTTTTTGTTGATTGATATTCAGTTATTTTTGATAGTGGTGTTTCTATCATTGGTCATAACGTTGTTATCTGTCGTGGAATGCTGAATAACTCTCTCTATGTTATTAACTATCATCATAATCTTCCGCAATTGTTCTATGTAACTCTTCTGAATTGATAATCCTAGAAAGAGAAAGTTTACTTCTTGTGATGAGGATCTTACATATCTCTAGCACTTAAGACTGGGTCACATCAACTTGAAGCGGATTGAGTGACTTGCAGATGATGGTACATTGGACTTGGTCCGGTCTGTACCTTATCAAGTTTGTGAATCCTGCATCGAGGGAAAGATGTCTTCTAGGCCTATTAAGGCTAGTCAGTCTCGAGCAAAGGATGTGTTGGAATTGATTTATTCCGACTTATGTGGGCCTATGTCCACACAGCCTCGTGGAGGGTATGAGTACTTTGTCACTTTCATAGACCACGCTACAAGTCTAAATGCTTTAAAATATTCAAAGAGTTCAAGGCTTAGGTAGAAAAGAAGGTCAGTAAAACTATCAAGTCATTGCGATCTGACCGCGGTGGCGAATACCTCGGGAATGAGTTCCTGCAATATTTGTCAGATTATGGGTTTACATCCCAGTGGACTGCACTGGGTACCCCCTAGAAAAATAGTGTAGCTGAAAGAAGAAATAAAATTCTTTTTGAGATGCTGAGATCAATGATGAGTTATGTAAGATTACCCATTTCATTTTGGGGATACATATTGGAGACAGTGGCTTACATCTTAAACTTGGTGCCTTCTAAATCGGTTCCTAAGACACCCTGTGAACTCTTCCTTGGACGCAAACCCAGTTTGTGCAAGTTTAGAATATGGGGTTATCCGACACACATGCTGACGAAGGAACCTGATAAATTAGAAAGCAGATCCAAGGTAATGTTGTTTATAGGGTATCCTAGGATACCAAACGAAAGATGATTATTTTTACTTTCCTGAGAGTCAGAGAATCGTTGTTAGCACCAACGCTAGATTCTTGGAGGATTAGTATATGAGAAACCACAAGATAAGGAGTGATATAGTTCTTCAAGAAGTTGAAGATGAGAATGCAATTCCAAAAGAAGGGTAACGTGCGAATGTGAGTGCACCTGTGAGAGGTACAACACCACCGGCGTGTTCTTTAGTGCTAGGTGCAGAACCACAAGTTGTTGCACCAACTGCTGACACGGCACCGATGCCTCGTCGTAGTGGGAGAGTTATTTTCCAGCTGGAAATGTACATATTCGTGGGTGATTCTTCAGACTTGAGCCCTGAAGACGGACATGAAGACTCTTACCCACTGACCTACGAAGAGGCAGTGCATGACAATGATGTTGAAAAATGGGGTATCGCCATGGATTCTGAGAAAGAATCAGCTATGCTGCCTGATGGCTTTAGGGCCGTAGGTGCAAATGGGTATACAAGTGAAAGAAGGGAGTAGATGGAGAAGTTACGGCTTTCAAAGCCAGGTTGGTGGCAAAGGGTTATAGTCAAAAAGAGGGCATAGACTATGATGAAACTTTTTCACCCGTATCCATGCTCAAATCCATCCGGATATTTCTTGCCATAGCAGTGTATTTGGACCTCGAGATTTGGCAAATGGATGTCAAAACCGCTTTTCTAAACGGTTACCTTGAACAAGGTGGGGACATCTATATGCAGCAACCCGAGGGTTACATGTGCAAGGGCGAAGAACATCTTTTCTGGAAGCTTAAGAAGTCCTTGTATGGACTTAAGCAAGCTTCAAGGTCGTGGAACTTACGTTTCAACGATGTGATTAAATCTTATGGATTTTCATAGTTGGAAAATAAAAGTTGTGTATACCGACTTTGTGTCAGTGGGAGCGTGGTTTTCCTTGCACTATACGTGGACGACGTACTCCAATTTTGAAACAATGAGGGAGTGATGTCGGAAATTAAGAGTTGGTTATCCGAACAGTTCCAAATAAAGGATCTGGGAGAAGTTGGGTACATCCTTGGGATGATAAGCTTATCCCACGTGTTGGTCCCTGATCAGAGTTTGAATAATTGTGCAGCGGAAGTTTTACTAAGCAGTTGCACTCTAAAAATGGGGGGGGGGGGTTAGTTTCCCAGTTTAGGATTTATAAAAACTGAGTTAGCCAAGAGTTTACTTAGTCATTTTGATATACACTTCAACACTTTAGTGAAGTGTTGAAGGTTTGAAAACTCAGTTGAAAATTGTGTAATGAGAAAAACAACGAAAACTGTAAATGAGATAGGATATTATAGTGGTTCGGATCCTTAAGTCATACGTCAAATCTTCGGAAATTAATCTGATAATTCACTAAGAAATGAAGTATACACTCCTCACGATCTATAGTCAATCACCACAAAAACCACCGTTCGCAGTAAACTGGATCACTCGCCCAGGTAGATGATCTTCACTCCTTTGTCAGTTCCTCTAAGCCAGGTAGGCACCTCAAAGTCTTCTCCGAACTGGCAGTCATCGTAAGAACCTGCTCCTCGACAGAGAACCAGGTTGCTGTGTTCTCACATGAAAAGTAAGAACACCAACAAAAAAGACCAAGTCAAATAAACTTAATCCTCGTGCACTGAATGTCACATGGTGAATCACAAAAGATTCAGTAGGCAAGATAGCCTCGTGTTCACAGATTGACACACAGAGTAAATGCCTTTTGCTTGTGAGCTTTGAATGCTATGAGCTTTGAATTCGGCAGAGTAAGGGCGCTTTTAATGTAAGTTCGTAAAGTGTCTCTCTGGTCCTTCTACTATTTATAGTTGAATCATCTGAAAGTAGTCTGTAGAGATAATTGAAATGATGACCAATCAATGGTCATTCTTTTCTGTTGTAGCAGACCTGCTCCTCTGCCTTTTCTGAACACTGCCATGCTTTCGCAAAAACAGTTTTGTCTTCTTGTGTCAGACTCGAACAACATTGTACTGCAGTCATAACTGAGTGTATCTTTGTTCCTTATCATTGAGTCTTCAATGCTCTTTATGACTTCTAGGCTCCTTGCTTTTCACGTGTTTCTTTTGTGTAAAACTGTGTTGGTCTGAAACCGTGTGCGCCTCTCGACAGTTTCTCTATAAAAAAAATTTCCACAGTTTTCATCACTATTGCTCCCTTGACAGTTTAAAACTGTTGGCACAGTTTTCTCGGCCCCTTGCTTCTTGAACTGTATTCACAGTTTTCTTCGGATATTGTTTCTTGAACTGTCTTCATAGTTTTTAGCGGTTTGCTTCTCCGAACTATTACAACTTGATTATCCTATACAAGAATTATATGAAGTAATAAATCTAAGGACTCAACCTTAGTATACAATTTTGACACATCAAAACATCAAATTAAAGGTGGATTTCGACATCAACACCTAACAATTTTCCCCTTTTTGATGTTGTCAAAACTATACCATCTAAGTTGAAATGCGGATGTAGTTGCTCTGAGTTTACAAAGTATGAAATTTTAACACTACTCAGAACTGTGCTTCCTCTAAACTCGACCTACTCTAATTGATCTTCCCCCTAAATGGGGGAGATATTACTCAATTAATATAAATCAAATTAGAGCAAGAAGCAAACTGCTGATCACACAGGAATATGTGAATTCAGCTAGATAAAGTATCTAAGGTAAGAGATAATGAGAAGTTGTCTTCAAACTGTTGTGTGCTGCAGCAAGGTAACTACAGAACTATGCGCAAGTATACGCAATCGACTAGTAATATAGTCTAGGAGACCAGATATCGAACCCTAGAGAGTGTTTAATCAAGCCGTGCACACAATATTGCTTGCAAAATAGGTTTGTGTGATGATTTTCTAAACTAAAATTGCAGAAATGCGTAAATGATAAAACTAATTAAAGCTAAAATGATTAATAATTGTTCTTCCTAAATTATAACCATAAAAACTTCAGAAATAAGGTTTAACAATAAGAGAAAATACACTTGGGTTGCTAACTTTTGGTTATCTACTTTCCTATATGCTGCAGCATGGTTCGGACATCAATTCTGGGTCTTGTAACCTCTCTCTACACTGCCTAGCATGTTCTCACACTACTAGATCTGCATTTTCTTATTAATCTTCATATGTCTATGACAGAATTAATCTTCAAATGAAATTATCAAAACAGGGGTTCTTACAAGTCTCAAGTTCTTTGTATGTCTACACAAGAATTCAAGATTGATCAAGATTTCCTAAGCCTAGATCTCCTCTCGGTCTCCCTAGGTGATATATTCCCTGCCACTATCGTGTTTAAGGAATCAAACAAACCAAAATCATAATCAAACACCAGATTTGAAATAAGAACAACTTTAGCATATATTCAAGCAAATAAACCAGTCAACAACCCAAGCATTAGGAGTTTAGCTCATGTTCAAACTAAAAAGAAAATAAATAAAAATGGCTAAAATCCAACTATCATTCATCCTATCATCTAAAAACATAAATGGAGATGCAGAAAAACCAGCAGCAATGTGTCCAGCTGCTGCTCTTCTTCTTCCTCCATCTCTGCGCTGCAGCCCCCAGACTTCCTCTCTCTAAAATTATAGCTTGTTGAAGAAGAATGGTTGTTGAATTATATCTTTTTCTCTCTCTTTGCTCTCAAAATATCTTCCCTCTTCCAATGAATCTCCATCCTACACATGGCTCTCCATCCTGCCCTTTGACTCTGATAGCTCACACAGTTGACACCTGTCCAACTTTTGAGACAGAATCTGAAAAGTAAGCTGATTCTGTCTGCTGGTGGTCCCCCCCTGTGCAGTCTCTCAGCTCCCAGTAATGCTACTCCTATGCTGCAGCATAACATTCAGCGGATTGTTCTTCACTTCTTTGGCATGAAACCTGGTTAATATCACTCATTTTCCTTGCAAAACAACTAAAAACAACTATACAAGACACACAATGTAGACAATGATAAATACAACACAAAAACAACCTAAAATGAGTTAGAAACACTAAAAAGAACATAAAAGACACCTATAAAACATTAAAATAATAACTCCTAAAGGGAGTTATCACAAACCAACAGTTTTTAACCTTTCATTATATGTGAGATCATTACAAGTTCATGAAAAGCAAAAAACTGCTACAAAATATACAAAAGGAATACAGTGCACCATTACTCCTTGGATTTTTCTTTGTCATTTGATTTTTCTGGAGTGGAGGAGGATGAGGTTCCAGTTTTCAAGCCTATATTCTTGGCCATTTCCATCATTAATCTCATTTGTTCTTCTCTGGCTTCCTTCATCATTTGCATTTGCATCCTCATTTGTTTGTCTCTCATCTCTTCCCCCTTTTTGACAATATCAATAAGAGTGGCCATGGATGTCTGGACCTGATGGCTCACTGCTTGGTTGATTGCATCTTGTACAGCATCGGTCAGGGTCAAGGTGGGAACTCCAACAGAGATTGAAGTTGGAGACTTAGTTTCGTCATGAAGAACAATAGACTGTTCAGTGATAGAACCAACTGTCCTAGTGTCTCTTTCTCCTTGAGCAGTTTCCATCTCTAGTTGATGAGCAGTTTCGGCTGCTTCTTCCTCCCCTCTTCTTCTCAGTTCAGCGGCAACCTCGGCCTCTTGCCTTGCGCTTTCTGCTGCAGCTTCGGCCTCCTGCCATTCTTTTTCTGTTGCTGCTGCATCTTCCTCTTCTTTTCTCTTCTGCTCAGCGGCTTCAATTCTTCTCTGCTAAGCTGCTTGTTCTAGCCTTTTCATTTCTTCCTCTTCTTCTTGAATTTTCTGAGCTTTCTTAGTAGAGTATTCCTCAGCTTATTTGACTCGTAGTATGTTCTAAAGCTGATTGGGAAAATATCACGCAGTAAGCGCTCACAAATGATTTCGAGGGCTCACTCGACAGTTTCTTGAAGAGTTAATATGTGTGAGAGTTTGATAGCTTGTGCCAGAGCAGCTTCCTCTTTCTTCCTCTGTTTCTCTTCTTCTTCCTTCCTCAACCTTTCAATCTCCCTCTCTTTCTCTTCCTCAAACTGAGAGAGATTCCTTCTAAACCTTTGAGCTTGGCAGTTAATTTTTGTTGAAGGACATTCAGTCTCTCCAGGCCAGCGAGGTATTCATCTATCTTTCTTTGGATGTGCTTCAGAGTAGACTCTTCTCTGTCTGTAGCAGTTTCTTCTGGGATGTCATCCTGACCAGTTCCCCCTATTTCCATGAAGGGAATTTCACCTTGCTCTGCTGCCAGAGTGGATGCCTCTTGCTCATTAGAGTCATCTGATGCAGTTAGACCATCCTTCGGGTGTTCTTGCCTCTAAGATGTGGTTTTCTCAGAATCTGGTGAGCTGCATATCATCTCAACAAAATCTACCAGCTCATCTATTGGTTGAAATCCTAGAGCCTCAAGGTGTAGGCGGTTGAAAGCTTCAGCAGATAGGATATCATCATTCTGAGCTGCCTCATGTTGAAAAGAGGATTGTCCAGCTCCTTCAACTGGATCATCGAATTGCGGTCTCTTTGCAACTGTCATCATTGATACCTCAAAGTCAGCTCCTTTCCTTTTCTATGGTTGTGGTTCTTCAACGACAGTTTGCTTGCCTTTCTTAGCACGTTGTAATCCTTCTTCCAGGTTTGTTTCTATCTTCCTCTTGTTCTGTCTTTTCCCTTTCTCATGCTCTTCACAGGTCAGCCACAATAGATTTCTTTTTGGGTGGAACTGAGGTGGTAGTTCCTTTAGGCTTTTTGGCACTCTTGGAAGTTTGAATTGGTGGAATCATTGCGAGACTAACAGCTGTCTCTGAGTCGACCATCTTGTCATCGAAACTGTCCCGATCATCAGCATTTCCATAATCACCATTATCCCCATAATCACCACCATCTCCTTTGTCTCCTTCCTTTAATCGATAGACGAGGTTCATTGGTGGGATAAAGT
Organism: Plectranthus barbatus; assembly: GCA_026898455.1. Classification (NCBI taxonomy): domain Eukaryota; kingdom Viridiplantae; phylum Streptophyta; class Magnoliopsida; order Lamiales; family Lamiaceae; genus Plectranthus; species Plectranthus barbatus. The sequence goes on along the minus strand of JAPKLW010000131.1, from coordinate 653,644 downwards.
CAGATGGGAGAAGGTCTTCTCCCTTACGGTTAAGACCAATCAGTTTCTCTATGAGAAAACTGACCTTCAGTCCAAAACTGACACTGGAGGAGAACCTCTTGTTTTTCCTAATGTCTTTATTTTTCTTGGCATTCTCCAACAGTCGACCAAAAATGTATTCTGCCCATCTTTCTCCGGGGCTATCGTCGAGTACCATCATCACAACATATTTTGGTTGACTTAATTCTGAGAAGGATCTCGCTCCGCAATATAGCATTCTTAGGGCAATCTCGCTGAGAGTTTTGTAAAACGGCTTCAGTTCAGATACCGTTGTGGCAGGTTTGAATCCTTTCTTATGATTATCTTTTTTCTACGCATCCCAATGATTTTCCATGGCTTTTTGGTCTTGAGCAAGATAACTGGCGATGTGAATCCCCTTGTTTTGTAGATGAAGATACCACCCAATAAGATCAGCATCAACTCGGATTTTGGTCTTCTCTGCCTTTGTTTTGAACGATAGTTCATCCTTGGCTATAATCGCATTTTCATAAAATTTAGCAATGCGATAAGGTTTGAATCATTGAGGGAAGGCCGTCAAGAATTGCGTAAATTTCTCCGCGAAAAACTTCTTGGTGAGTTCATCATTAGTAACAATAGACCCTACTTCTCTCCAATTGAGGATGTTCTCCTTCACAACTTGTGTCGCCCGAATTTGTTTGTTGTTGAGTTCATAAGACAAAACATCATCTCTCACCATTCGGATCAACTCGGCGTGGGGAGTCTTCTCTATGATTGTGTATCTCTCGAGGTTATCTGAGGTGCTTGGACCTTCCATCGATTGTGATTTCTTCTTCGGCATGTTTATCGGATATAATGTGGGTTGAGATTCAAGGTTTTGAAGGCTTGGAATTTCTTAGAGATTTGCAGAGAGTAGGGAGTCGACAGTAGAAGTGTAGTCGACGATGAAGAAGAGGGGTTTAAAAAGGGTTTTAGGATCGATTGATCATAAAGATCCATGACTTAGATTGAAACCCCTTTCTGCGATTGACGATTGAGATTGAGGCTGACGTAAGTGACTGTTCACCTCTGGTGTGCCGTTCAGGAGCGTGTGGAATGGACGACGTGGCTCCGCGTAATACGTCGTTGTGCTGCCTGCAATAAATACGACGTCCATCCAACGACTTAAACAAATTCAAAATTTGCGCCCTTGACCAACTGCAGTTTTCCCTAACCCACTGCTTCATCAAACTGCTCGGGACAGTTCACGACTATCCTTATCAAAGAACTGGACAACTGTGTCATCCTTAGTTGCCAGTTAGAAACTGTCTTCTACCTTGATAGTTAAAAAATGTGACCCTTTGCAGTTTCTTCATGCAGTTTTATAAAGCTCAATTTCGGAACACCATTCTTAGATTTTAATATGAAATATGTGAAACCGTACTTCACAGTTTATCCATTCACTCTGCAACCATTGGCCTTCTTACCTCTTGGCCACATTTCCATTCAAGGATGGTTCGATGCAGTTGTCAAGCATTCAATGTTGACCTACCAGATTCTGAATCTGAACCATGAAGAGTTATGTCCTGCATTTAAATGTCTTGACATCCTCTTGATCAACGAACAAAATCGTCTATAAATACTCCTTCAATGAACATTCGATATCATATAACTCTTTGCTTCTTCGATTCAAATATCACCTTTGAAAAGAAATTGTCCTCTCCCTCTGATATTGCAAGGATCTCCATCCAACGAAACAAGATTTTGGATTGGGGTGGGCTCTGTCGAAAATATTGGAGAACTCCGACCGTCTATGAGGAAGTGATGGGAAACCTGCGGGCTAACGAGCTTGAGCACTTCGTGACCATAGAGCCCCACACCTTTCACACAGATTTATTTAAGGTGATTTCCTACAACTCCACTGTCACTGATGACGAGATCTACTGTAATATAAATGGGGAGGAATTCTTTTGGTCTGCTCACTCCTTTGCTACCGATTTCAGACTTTGTTGAAACGGGACACCGGTAATACACTATCTCCAAGAGGAGACGGCACCTGAGTGGTTAGCTTGGCAGTGATGGAGAGCAGCAGACATCGGGTTCCATCCAACTGAGACTTGCGGATTCCTCATGCCACACTATTGAGTGTCCTTCGACATCTTGAACCAGATGGTGGTCTGTAACTCCCTTCTGGATACTGACTTTTCTCCGCCTGTTTGGAAGGCGATGAGGGCATTCGAGGACCAGGTTAAGGTGGATTAGGTAGCTTTTATCTTCGACCGCTTGAAGATGGCCCTCCAGAACCTGCCTGAAGTCACCGTCCCGTACGACATGCAGTTGAATTGGCTCATAGAGAAGTGGATCCCCTACTTCACTGAGGGCCAATCGAACCTGGTTGGATCTGACTACTACCCCTAAAGATGGATGCCCACCAAATGATTGTATCTGAACAACCTTTCTGATTTTTCTGCAATTTTTTATTTTCTTCTCTTGTATGATGTACTCCCCCTTCCATCGTGAATGAAATAGTTTCTCCTTTTTAAACATTGAGTAAACGGTTCTATAATTAACACAGCTGACTTAACTATACATCTCATCAGTTTTGTACAGCTCAGTTGTCATCTTGGTCCCTCGAGATTTCACCAAACTCTAGTAGCCCTAGTTTGATGCATAGCTCTTTAAAATGAGCCTCAGGTAGCGGTTTGGTGAAAATATTTGCTAACTGGTCCTCCATCCTAATATATTCAACCGATATGTCTTGTTTCTCAATGTGATCCCAAATGAAATGATGATGAATGTCGATGTGCTTTGTCCGAGAATGTAGAACTGGATTCTTCGATATGCACACTACATTGTTGTTGTCGCAGTATATGGGCACACATCCAGTTTCTATCTCATAATCTTTGAGCTGCTGCTTTATCTAAAGCACCTGAGCACAACACCTGGCGGTTGCAACATATTCGGCTTCAGTGGTTGAAGTGGCCACTGAATGCTGCTTTTTGCTGAACCAACTAATCAATTTATGACCTAGGAACTGGCACGTTCCACTTTTACTCTTCTGATCGATTCTGCAACCTCCAAAATTAGAATCTGAGAATCTATTTAGCATGATTCCATCAGTTTTGGGATACCATATTCCCAAAGACTCAGTCTTCTTTATATATCTCATGATCCTCTTTGCCTGGAATCTTGCGTATACTCCCACAACATATCAAATATCAGGTCTGCTGGTAGTTAGATAAAGCAAAGACCCAATAATCCCTCGATAGGCAGTTGGATTGATTGGTTCTCCTTCTTTATCGAGAGTGATTTGAGAGCTGGTGTTCATCGGGATTCTCAAAGACTTCGTCTTTTCAGGACAAAATTTGTTGATCAAATCTTGAGTGTATTTCTTCTGACTAATGAAAATCCCCTCATCAAATTGATCCACTTGCAATCTAAGAAAATATGTCATCTTGCCCATCATACTCATTTGGAATTTGTTTTGCATCAACTGGGCTAACTTCCCGCAAAGACCTGTGTTCTTGCTGCCGAAGATGATGTCGTCTACATAGATTTAGACAAGAAAAATGTCCTCTCCATCTCTTATCTTGAATAGGGTTATGTTTATTGTCCCCTTTTTGAATCCATTCTTGAGCAGAAAGCATGATAAAGTTTCATACCATGCTCTAGGAGCCTGTTTCAAACCATACAAGGCTTTTCTTAGTTTATAGATCTGCTTTCCTTGCTCGAAACCTAGGGGCTATTCAACGTAGACCTCTTCCTTCAATTCACCATTAAGGAAGGCACTCTTCACGTCCATTTGAAGAACTGTGAAGTTATGATAGGCTACATATGCCAAGAATAGTCAAATGGCCACAAGTCTGGCAACTGGAGCGAATGTTTCGTCGAAGTCTATCCCATCGCATTGAGCATATCCTTTGGCTACTAGTCTTTCTTTATTACTTATGATGGTTCTGGTCTCATCTCTCTTGTTCTTGAAGACCCACCTGGTGCCAATTACGGATTGATGTGTTGGTTTATCCACCAGGCACCACACATTGTTGCGAGTGAATCCTCTTGCATCGCGTTGATCCAATCCGTTGATTGAAGAGTCTCACCAATCTTCACAGGTTCAATCTGGGATATGAAGCATGACATCAATGCACTACCTTGTCTTGTTCGAACTGGATTTCCAATATCATCCAGAACAGCCTCTATAGGATGATCCCTTAACCAACTGGGCTTCTTCATAGCTATGGCCTCAACGAGAGTTTTTGTGAGCTCAGTTTGAACTGTTGGGGGGTCTTGGTGAGGTGGTCCATCTCCATGCTCTGGAACTGGATCCCGCACAGAAACTGCATTGTCAGCTGGAGCTGTTTCCTCAACTGCTTCAGGGTTGACCTCCTTGGCTTCAGGCTGCTCTACTTCCAAGGCTGATGCATTGGCTTCAAGGGGCTTCTCTTCTTTTGATATTCTATATTTATGAATTTTAAGGCCTCAGCAATGACATTGGCATCATTGGCCCTCTCGGGTGTTTGAAGTCCAGCCGAGGCAACTGAAGTCTCAGGAACATCATTCATAGATCTTGTCAGAGAAACTATTCGATTATGATCAAGATTAATTTTAGGTTCCTCACTGACATCCTTGATCTCATGATTTTCCAGACCCAGTTCTTGAAGTGTCCTGTGCACTAGAGTAGCTTCATAAAAAACAACATGACATGTTATTTCCACAAGTTGGGTTGTCTTATTGAATACCCTATATCCCTTGTATGAAGGGTGTCCATAACCAAGGAACACACCTTCATCAGCCTTATGACTAAAGGTATTCAATTTGGACTTTCCATTGTTATGGATATAACATGGAGAACCGAATGCACGAAGATGAGCTATAGAAGGCTTACGACCATTGTATATCTCGTAGGGAGTCTTGTGCAGCCACGTGTTGAATGCACTTTGTAGCAGGTTGTCATCAAGGCCTCTCCCCAAAATCTTTTTCCAAGGTTGGTCTCGGCCAGCATGGTCCTCACTGCTTCCTTGAGAGTTCTATTCCTTCGATCAGCAAGACCATTCTGTTGAGGAGTTCTTGGAGTAGACTTCTCGTGTCCGATTCCAGTCTTAGCATAAATATCCATAAGAGGTCCATTACAAAACTCCGTTCCATTGTCGGACCTTATCCTCTTGACGTTACCCCTTTGTCATTTTGAACACGGGTAATCAATTCTGGCAGTTGAAGCTTTACTTCATCCTTAGACTTGAACAGCACTACCCACATATATCTTGAATAGTCACCAACAACTACTAATGTATACTTCTTTCCTCCAATTGTGGGTGGAGTAACTGGACCAAATAGATCCATGTGGAGCAGTTCAAATATCCGGTCTGTGCTTGCTGTTATTGGCCTGTTCTTGAACGAGGCTCTTGTTTGTTTCCCTAGCTGGCTAGCTTTACATACTCCTTCTTTTTGGAACTTCTTCTTTGGCAGTCCTTCAACTAGGTTATGCTTCGCCAGATGTCTGATAGAGTTGAAGTTCAGGTGACTCAATCTTTTGTGCCACAACCAGTTTACACCATCTGAGGAACTGTGTGCCATGAGGCAGGTTCCTTCTCCTCCACTTGACCAATCCACTACATAGAGACCTCCCTTCCTGATGCCTCTGATCTTGGTCTCGTTGGTCACCTTGTCTATGATATGGCAGTCTTATTCTTCAAAACTGATTCTGTATCCACTTTTGCTCAACTGGCTTATGCTTAGAAGATTGTGCTTCAAGTTGGTGACTAGGGATACGTTCTTGATGATTATGCCATTGTGTTCCACACATCTTCTTCCAACTACTTGTCCCTTGGAGTTGTCACAAAATGTGACTGATGGTCCTCTGCACATCAGAAGGTTCTTTAGAAATTCTTTTTCTCCAGTCATATGCGCGGAGCACCTGCTATCGAGTATCCATGCTTTTCTTCTTTTCTTGGACCGGGATTCCTGTTCCTGCAAGACATTACTTGAACTGAGTTTGGCTTTGACAAAGCCTAATTTTTTTTTCTTAGCTCCTGAAGTGGATGCATGATCGCTCAAATTTTCTTGATTTTGGTGCTTTATAAATCCAATTCCGTTTTTATTGGATGATTGTTTTTTAGCATTCAAAATTTCTTTTAATTTTCTTGAGCTCTTTTTGAAAGTACATTCGCATTTAACTGGCTCAAGTTTCTTCAAGGAGTCACATTCCTTTGAAACATTTTCAAAATCTTTAAGAAGTTTGGAATGTTCTTCCTTGAGTTTTTCAAATTCCTCACTGATTGACCTCGTTCTTGCGACTTCATCGGTCAAAACTGAAATCTCTGATTTCAGTGAGGTATTTTCACTAGCTAAAGCATCTTTAATTTCATGAAATTTTTCAACCTCTTTTATAATGTTTTCAAGAGAGATGTCTTCTAAATTTGAACGACAAAATTCAGAGCTCTCTTCAATGCATGTAGATGCTAGAGATAAGGGTAAAGGAGTTATTACCACTATTTCGAGGTTTGAAGCGTCAGCTTCTTCATTAGTAAAATTTCCATCAACAGCTTCCATGAAGGCCAGGAGTGCTTCCTCATCATTTTCATCCTCAGTCGTGTAGTAGCCGTCATCATGGTCTGGGATGTCTGGCACTTTAGTTCTAGAGAGCATTGCTTTGGCTACAGCTTTTGAGGATCTCCTCTAAAATACCTTCCTCAGTCTGTCTCTCTCCTCTTGAGAGACTAGAGGGCATTCGTACTTCAAGTGATCTGGAGAGTTGCATTCATAGCACGTGCGTGGCTCTCTCTTGGTTAATCTTTGCTCACTAGTTTCAGCTTCTTTTCCTTTAACTTTAGCCTTCTCGAGGAGAATGGCCAAGTTCCTCATCTGTTCCACCAGTTTGGCAACTGACATGTCAATTTCCTTCTTCTGGTTTAAGGTGGAGGTATCCTTCGCTGAAGAAGATTGATAGGCAGTTTTATCGAACTGCGTTGGTTTCTTCTGACGTCTCTGGAAGTCTCTCTTTACAAAGAATGCAGTGTCATCATTTATTGCTGAGTTCGGGGTTCTGACAGCTTCGTTTTCATTCACCATTAGTATATCCCATTCATGGGCTTGAAGTTCAAAGAACAACTCTTTGGTTGTAATTTTTGATAGATCCATGGTTTTCAGACTTGTGGTTTTGACAAATAAATCTTCCTTTGGCATTCTTGAGAGAATTTTGGCATTCATATCACTCACACTCTCTTCTCTCCCAAGACTCTTCATCTCACTAACAATGGCGTTGAATCTCGCTTCCATTGATTTGATAGTTTCACCAGGCAGCATTTGGAAGGATTCATATTTGTCAACGCAGACTTGTTTCTTGTTGCATTTCATTACTTCGGTTTCTTTTGTGAGCCTATTGATCTAATCCCATAGCTCATTGGCGCTATTGTTCTCTAGGGCTTTGTCCATGAGAGATTCTGGAAGAGATTGGATGATCATTTCTTGTGCAATAGGATCAAGCTTAGCCCGTTTCTTGTCTTCAAGTGTCCATTCTTCAGGTGGTTTATCTACCATTTGAACGTCTTGATCTTCCCCTCCGAGCCAGACATTAATCTTTTGAATCTTCAGAGGTCCATTCTTCAAGACTTCATCCATCTCTGGATGATGGCTCCTCAGTTGGACGAGGCACCTCTTCTTCCATACTATGAACTTCTCTGGGTTGTATTTGGGAAGACTTGGATAATTCATCATTATCTTTAACTAATCTGCTCGCTAAACACACTTAACACAAAAAAATGAGAGCGCAAGGAAATATGGATCCGGTCCTAAGCGATTCAAAACAGGACAGTCTGGAAAGACTGACCTGCTCTAATACCACTTGTTGGTCGTGATCAGAGTTTGAATAATTGTGCAGCGGGAGTTTGAATAAGTAGTTGCACTCTAAAATTGGGGGGGTCAGTTTCCCAGTTTAGGATTTATAAAAACTGTGTTAGCCGAGAGTTTACTTGGTCAGTTTACAGATATACACTTAACACTTTAGTGAAGTGTTGAAGGTTTCAAAACTCAGTTGAAAACTGTGTAATGAGAAAAGTAACAAAAACTGTAAATGAGACAAGATATTATAGTGGTTCGGATCCTTAAGTCCTACATTCACACTTCAGAAATTAATTCGGTAATTCGCTAAGAAATGAAGTATACACACCTCATGATCTATAGCCAATCAACACGAAAATCACAGTTCGCAGCAAACTGGATCACTCGCCCAGGTAGTTAATCTTCACTCCTTCTTCAGTTCCTCGAAGTCAGGTAGGCACCTCGAAGTCTTCTCAGAATTGGTAGTCGTCTGAAATGGATTGAGGATAAACCTCCCTTTTCCTTATCCGATATGGTTGCGTTCTTCCTAGAACACACGAGAGTTGGCGATTGCCCGTAAGAACCTGTTCCTCGACAGAGAACTTGGTTGCTGTGTTCTCACTTGAAAAGTAAGAACACGAACAAGAAAGACCAGGTTAAATAGACTTAATCCTCGTGCACTGACCGTCACAAGGTGAATAAAAAAAGATACAGTAAGCAAGATAGCCTCGTGTTCACAAATTGACACACGGAGTAAATGCCTTTCGCTTGTGAGCTTTGAATGCTATGAGCTTTGAATTCAGCAAAGTAAGGGAGTTTTTAATGTAAGTTCGTAAAGTGTCTCTTTGGTCCTTATGTTATTTATAGTTGAATCTTCTGAAAGTAGCCGGTAGAGACAATTCGAATGATGTCCAATCAATGGCCATTCTTTTTTGTTGTAGCAGACCTGCTCCTCTGCCTTTTCTGAACACTGCCATGCTTTTGAAGAGACAGTTTTGTCTTGTTGTGTCAGACTCGAACAACGTTGTACTGCAATCATAACTGAGTGTATCTTTGTTCTTTATCATTGAGTCTTCAATGCTCTTTATGACTGCTAGGCTCGTTTCTTTTCATGTGTTTCTTTTGCGTAAAACTGTGCTGGTCATAAACTGTGAGCGCCTCTCAACAGTTTCTCTATTAAAACTTTTTCCACAATTTTTATCGCTAATGCTTTCTTGACAGTATAGAACTGTCTGCATAGTTTTCTTAGCCCCTTGCTTCTTGAACTATCTTCACAGTTTTCTTCAGATATTGCTCCTTGAACTGTCTTCACAGTTTTTGGCGGTTTGCTTCTCCCGAACTATTACAACTCGATTATCCTATACAAGGATTACATGAAGTAATAACTCTAACGACTAAACCTTGGTATACAGTTTTGACACATCAAAATATCAAATTAAAGGTGGGATTTCTACATCAACACCTAACACCAGACATCCTATGTGGATACTGTGATAGCCCGGTTTAGAATGCAACTCGCCAAGAAATGCTTGCTACCTTTCAAACATGGCGTACATCTTTCTACTGGGCAGTGTCCCGATACACAAAGTGAGAAAGATGATATGAGTCTTATACCATACGCATCTACGGTGGGTAGCCTCATGTATGCAATGCTGTGTACCAGGCCTGATATTTGTTATGTCGTTGACATGGTATCGAGATATCAGTCTAACCCTGGACAGGAGCATTGGACTGCGGTAAAGAACAGCCTTAAGTAATTGAAGAGAACTAGGAATTATTGCCTAGTTTATCAAAGTGAGGATTTGTGCCCTGTGTGTTACACATATTCGAATTTCCAAGGGGACCATGATGAGAATAAATCAACCTCAGGTTATGTGTTTACCTTGGGAGGTGGGGCTATATCTTAGAGGAGCGCAAAGCAGAAAAGCAATTCTGACTCCACCAGGGAGGCGGAATACGTCTCTGCCTCCAAACCTTCAAAAGAAGGGGTATTGGTGCGGAACTACTTTTTGGAGTTGGATGTGATTCTGAGTCTGCCTAAGAGTATCACGATTCATTGTGATAACTCTAGTGCAGTGGCAAACTCAAAGGAACCACGGACTCACAAGGCGAGAAAATACATAGAGAGACAGTACCACATCATATGAGAGATCGTATCGAGGGGCGATGTGCAGATCAAAAAGATTGATACTAGAGACAACCTAGCTGATCCATTCACAAAGTGTTTGCCACAAAATGTTTATGAAAGACATATTCATGGACTATGTATGAGGTGGATGCCTACCACTAGCACTGGTTAATGTAATAGCTAGGCCAGATAGATGCACAGTATACTCTGTAATAGCGGATGTAATGCTTTGAGTATAAGTGGGAGATTGTTGGGTTCTGTATACAGAAAGCATTTATTACGATGAGTATACATTCAACGATATTTCCTATCTGTTAAACAAACTTACATGCGAGTGACAATGGTATCCTATTATCTCACCAATAGGGACGATCATAATGTGTGTTGTAGATCGCAGAAAACTGTATGATCACTTGACCTAGTGATATATAAATATTATCACAGCCAAAACAGCGTATGAGGATAAGTCTGTCGGTGTAGGCTACAACATAGTTGGAAAGAAGTAATCTGTCTTGATTACTTGATATGATGGTACGTGCGGTTGCATATTGCTTGGACCACTGTGAGATGTATTCTATTATCTGACATCAGAGAATGCAAGATCTTGATCTTGATTGAGTCCAAACCCTAATGAAGGTTCAGGGGTATGCACGGGTTGACTGTTGCTAGGAGAGCCTGAGTAACGTGCTAGTATACACGTATCTTGGGTAGCAGCAGCTTGTGTATCACAGCCTGAGACTGGAGTAGGTTACCATATCCGAGTAATAGGATGGGGACATTCCCCGAGGAGCACAATAACGTTCATCGTTCTAAAGTCATGTAGGTTGATTAAGTTCAAGCACAAGTGATAAGATTTGAGTGGTACTGCTCAGGAAAAAAAATTAAATAATTGTGGAAGCTTTTCAAAAGCTCCAATAAGTTATGAATGTCCAATAACCTTAAATATGGGGATTCTCAAGTAAATGCAGCCCGTTCTCTTAACGTGGTAATAAAGGGGTAGGTCAGTATTAATTATGTGGTGAAAAAGAATTAGTATTAATTAATTAATTGTGTCTTGGGTTGTGGACATGAGAATTAATTAATTCATAGGCCCACTTTATTATTTGCATTAGGTCCCAGGTCTGGCCTAAATTAAATATGCTGAAAGAGGGCCAGTTGCCCATTGGGGTTTGCAACCCTAGGTCTATAAATAAACAGTTATCTCTCACAGTTCAAAAGATATTAAAATTAGTTGAAACCCTAGGAGAGAGAGAGAGAGAGAGAGAGATAGGGTGGTGCCTCTGTGTGTTCGGGAGGAGAAGAAATTCGACTCTGGCTTACACATTCACAGTCCTATGGAATCCTCACCAGTAGCAGGATTGAACAGCATTGGGATACAGATCTGAATATCTAATCTGAAAAATAGATTTTCTTTTCTTCTTTTTCTCATTAATTAAATCTAGAAATTAGATTTGTCCCTGATTTCTTATTCTGCAGATTTAATTAAATCACGTGGTTGAATCGAGGGATTGGAATTCAAATGCAAAAGATCGGATCAGACCTTATAGAGTTAAGGTATATTCAATATCCACTACATTAAATTCATAGGAGCATGTTAGGGTTTAATCGTTTTTTTAATTGCTTTCAACATCCATGAACGGTCCGGGTTTATTCGGATTTGGTAGTTCGGTTCGCTTGGAATCCCTACAAGAACTACCATCTCCTTGCGCGGTAGTCTGCCTAGCAACCTCAGCTTCAACTTTACCAAAACAACTTCCCCTTTCGCAGTGACGGGCATCTCGATCTGAGTCGCGGCACTCCCTTCCTCTTTCGCGAGAGTCTAATTACCAATCAAAATGCTATCACTTCCACCTATTGGCACTACAAGGAGTTCATTGAAGAACCCTGTTGTCAGCATATTGGAAAAATCTTTATCAGAAACCGCGTCAGGGTTGACCGGCTGTTCAGCTTGCTCAGCAACCATTTTTTCTATGTATTTGACCACCGCGGTATGAGCATCTTGTAAAGAAGATGGCTTGGTCTCAACAACTTTTTCCTTTGCTGCTAGCTCCTATATTTTTTTCTCAGCATATTCCTCAGTAGCAGCCTTGATTTTGTTCATAGTTTGCATCACGCCGTTGGAAGGTTATATCTTGCATCACCTTCTTAAATTACTTCACCTCTTGGAGTATTTTCATCTCCTTCTCTTATCTGACCTTCTTTCTTGCTTCTTACTTGGCCTGCGTGAAAATTCTTCATTTTCCTTTCTCCGTAGTTGTACCAACAATAGGGTCTTGTGGATTTGAAACAACATTAGGTATTGGGAGTGTTGTATTAACAATTGGTATCTGAATTTGAACTTAGCTGCTTTGAAAAGCATCGTCTCTACCCTTGTTGGCTTCCCCCTCAACAACAACTACCTTCTGTTTCTTCCTCTGCTGGATATTAACTGGTGTTCTCTTATTCTTTGGTTGTGGCTTCACCACTAGATCTAACTTGGTAAGGTATGGTAGGCTCTTCATTTCCTCGAACAAGGCCTCAATATCAGTCTTCCTTCTGGCTTCTTCAATTTCTTCCTCGGTCAGTGGAATGGTAGTTTGAGGGATCATTTATCCTTCATCATGCTCCTCTTCATAAAAAATTGGATCATTGGGATCAACTTTGCTCTTCCCTTTTGGATACCTCAGGTGCGAGACATCCACTAGATGTTTACATTTTTTGGTAACTGGCATGTAGTCGGTGGGCAACATCTTCTCCCCAGTCGAGCTTCTCCTTGGGGATGTACCACTCAATGAAATGGTTGATATTAATGCCAAAACTGACATCTTGGCTGAACACATGCTCTATTTTGATGGTGGAATTCTTGTGAACGTGCTCCAACCATTTGTTGTAGATTAATTGTGTGTAATTTCTTCGAACTTGGTCGTCAATTGCCATTATCATAACATATTTATTTGCACTTAGTTCTGCGTGCGAGCCAGCCTCACACATCAGCATTCTTATCACCATGATTGCTAGATCCTTGTGAGAATCAGTAAGAGTCTTCAGTGGCGTGGCACCCTTCCAGGTTTTTTCAGCATGGCTCTCATTTTTCCATTGCAACCACCTCTACTTCATCTCTTCTCTATCCTCAACTTTATAAGAAGCGACATCTTTTCCATCATTTCAGTACCTCAGGGCTTACCGTGTTTTTGGTGCCGAGCACACTGTTAGTAAAAAATTTCTCTTTCTCCCCAATCACAACTCTGGCAAAGAATTCAGCAACCATGTGCGGCCTGAACTTCAGAGGTTCCGCGATCATATATTTCATCAAACCTTCACTCTTGAGCTAATTGATAATCCAGGACATAAAGTGACTCGCGCACAGTGGCTCATACAGAATCTTATCTTTTTGTACTTGTGTGGCTCTCTTTTGATCATTTGTGAGTGTCCCCTCCCTCTTCTTCTTAGCAATGCACACCATACTTTCATATCCAATTGACTCGTCTACATGCTTCTTCTTAAAACAGCCATTGAATGTTGGCATATGCTCTTCCGAAACACCAGCAATAGAAGGACGACCTGAGGACTCGGCTGGGGGATTTAAGCAATTTGATGATTCTGCCATTGGAGATTTCTAGAGATTGATATATCAAAGAGAGATTTTAAAATTTCACTAAGTGTTGAGAGTGCAATAGAGTTTGAATACTCCAAAATCAACTCTTTTTATAAGATGTGATACGATTCGAACGAACGATTGGATCATGGTGTCAAGCAGGATAGATCAACGGTTGGGAGGTTGTGCGACTGTTCAAATTTTGACCCACAATTTGAAAATTGCGCCTGTGGCTGATGTGGAACATTTTCATTGGTCGCCGCCCTACGGAGTGAAACACCCACATTTAATTTTGTTTTTAGCAACCACTCCTTTTGATTAGATACTCCCGCCTTTTGAGGGATTTAAAATGATTTGCTAGATTGTGTCTGCGGGATTGTCGTAGCAGACAAGGACACTTTGTTTAGAGCTTGGACTCAACAATCATTAGGGAGTCCGCTGATTATATATAGTCATTAACCAATCTGGATTCTGCTGAGAGCTTGGACTCAACAGACTAAATCTCAATAAAGACTTCAGCAAAAATATCGCAAAGGCAGTAGGTCTTCTTAATAATTCATCTCAACAACCAGTAACTCGGCAATCTTTTTCGATAGAAACTCCAATCAATGCTTAAGTAACAAGGTTTGAAAAGCGTGAGCTTGGACACACTTTAATCCACATCAACTCCAAAAATCCAAGAAATCCAAGAAGACCAAAAATAGAATGAGAGCTTGGACTCATTCTTCCATGACATCATCCAACTCCAGCAATCTGAGCTTAAGACATAATTCCTTGAATCTGCTCTCTGCAAAAGGTTTGGTGAATATATCAGCAAGTTGATCACAAATCTGAATATACTCCACTGAGATGTCCTTCTTCTCCACGTGGTCTCGGATGAAGTGATGTCTGATATCGATGTGCTTCATCCTCGAATTATGTACGAGATTCTTTGTGATGCACATCGCATTATTATTGTCGTAGTAGATAAGGCCAGTGCTAACTTCATAATCTTGAAGTTGTTGTTTGATCCACAACACCTGTGTAAAAAAACTCGCAGCAACCATGTATTCAGTTTCCGTAGTGAATGTTGCTACTGAATGTTGCTTTTTGCTGAACCAGGTGATTAGCTTGTGTCCAAGGAATTGGCAGGTTCCACTTGTACTTTTGCGATCTATCTTGCATCCTTCAAAGTCTTAGTTTGAATATCTGACGAGAGTAAGATCATCAGTCATTGGATATCATATTCCGAGTGATTTTGTCCCTTTTTAGTACTTGACAATCCTCCTAGCTGACTCCATGTGTGAATTCTTCGGGTTTGCTTGGTATCTAGCACACACACCCACAGTTTATGAAATATCTGGCTTGCTGGCCGTTAGATATAATAATGAACCAATTGTACCTCGATATGCTGTTGGATTTACAGATTCGCCTTTCTCATCCAAGGAGATTTGGCATGTTGTGTTCATGGGAATCCGCAGAGTCTTTGTTTTCTCTGGGCAGTATTTGTTAATAAGATCCTTATGTACTTCTTTTTATGTACGAAGATCCGTTTGCTAGATTGCTGAACTTGTAAGCCTAGGAAATATGAAATCTTTTTCATCATGCTAATTTGAAAATTGTTCTGCATAAGTCGTGCAAACTTCTCACAGAGAGTTAGATTCTTAGAACCTAATATAATGTCATCCACATAAATTTGCACAAGCAATATATCATCAACATCCTTTATTAAAAAGAGAATGCGATCGATCTTCCCCTTCCTAAATCCATTGTTCAGCAGGAACTGAGAAAGCGTCTTGTATCAAGCTCTGGGAGCTTGCTTTAGTCCATGTAGAGCTTTTCTCAACCTGTACACCTTGTCACCTCGTTCAAACCCAGGAGGTTGCTCTGTGTAGACTTCCTCCTTGAGTTCCCCATTAAGGAACGCGCTCCTTATGTCCATCTAAAACAAAGTAAAATTATGGTGAGCCGCATATGCTAGGAATAACCTGATTGCTTCCAGTCTGTCCATTGGAGAAAATGTCTTGTCAAAATCAATTCATTCGTATTGAGCATATCCTTTGGCTACTAGTCTTGCTTTGTTGCGTACAACGAGCTCGTTCTCATCTTGTTTGTTTTTTAACATCCATTTTGTATCGATTACTGATTGGTGGGTTGGTCGATACACTAAATCCCAAATGTGATTCGGAGTGAACTCTGACAGCTCTTCTTGCATTGCATTTATCCAATCAGTGGATTGTAGAGCTTCAGCAACCTTGGTTGGCTCTGTCCGTGATATATAGCAAGCTAGCATAGCACTATGTCTGGTACGGACTGGATCTGTGAGATCACCTAAGATCGCATCTGCTGGATGATCCCTTAGTAACCATTTTGGTCTTTGCAACTCAGTAACTGGAATTGATTGACTGTTGGGTTCTGTAGTTGGATTTCCTGCATTAGGAACATCAAACAACTGTAAGATTTCAGGATTTGTAAGAACCCTTGCTGAGTTTTCATCTATTGAATTGTTGTCAGCTGGGAGCTCATCTGTTGGATTGGTATTTGCTGGAATAATAACAATTTGTCGCTCAGCAGATTGCTCTGGGATGTTCTTAGCAGAGTTGTCTTCATCATTCCTTTCGTCGTTTGGAGGATTTCCAGTAAGATCTTCATCTTGATGTATGTTTTCTTCTTCCAGAGTTCCCCCTTGACTTGTGCTTTCCCTTGTAGGATTATTTTGTAAGGCCTTAGCAGTACCAGTTGCATTATTGGCCTTCTTCATTGTTTACTGACCAATCAAGGTCTACAGCTGAGACATGTAATCACTCATAAACCTAGTCGGAACAATCGGTTCAACATCGGTAAATTTCAAGCCCGATTGTCTATTGACATCATTGGTCTCCAGAATCATATCTCTTTGCTCTTTCATGGTCCCACGCATTAGAGTAGCTTCATTAAAAATAACATTACATGTTATTTCCAAAAGATTGGTTGTGTTGTTAAGCACTCTATATCCATTGTGAGATGGATATCCATAGCCTAAGACACTCCTTCATCAGCTTTGAAAGAGAAAGTACTCAACTTCGACTTCCCATTGTTATGGATATAATACGGTGAACAGAAAGCACAGAAGTGAGCTAGGGAAAGCTTATGACCATGATAGTTTTGTAGGGGTTTTGTGGAACCTAGCATGCAGTCCACTTTTGTTATGTGTGTAGCAAGCTATCATTACGGCTTCTCCCCAATATCTTTGGCCAAGATTTGTATCAGCAAGCATTGTTCGCACGACTTCTTTTAGCATTATGTTCCTTCGCGCTGCTAGGCCGTTTTGCTGAGGTGTTCTAGCAGTGGACCTTTTGTGTCCTATCCTAGCCTCGGCGTAGAAGTCCATTAAGGCACCATTACAGAACTCTGTACAATTATCTTCTCTAATCTTTTTCACTGTGACCTCTTTGTCATTTTGTACTTGAAGTATGAGCTCGGGTAGGATTATCTTGACCTCGTCTTTGGTCTTCAGTAACTTCACCCATGAATACCTGGAATAATCATCAACAACCACTAATGAGTAGTTTTTGTTGGTCGAATAAATCCATGTGCAGTAGCTCAAGGATCCGCTCTGAGGTGGCCTTTTCCGGATTTGATTTGAAGGTTGTTCTGGTTTTCTTCCCTTGGTGGCAAGCTTTGCATATGCCTTCCTTTTTAAAGTTTTCCTTGGGAAATCCTTCGACAATGTTGTTCTTGGCTATGTAGTTAATAGTTTGGAAGATCAGATGGTCAGTCTTTTGTTCCATGGCCAATTTGTTTCTTTCTTTGTTGAATGCGATGAAGCATGTGTCCTGTTGTGCGCTTTGCCAATCAACCACATATAGTTCACCTTTTCGGACTCCTCGGAGCTTTACTCCTCCTGTAGTCATGTCAGCAATCTTGCATCTTGTATCGATAAATGAAACAATGTACCCATTTTCACTCAGTTGGCTGATGCTCAGCAAGTTGTGTTTCAAGTTGTCGATGAGGGCCACGTTGTTTATGCACATTCCATTTCGCTCTATGCACCCTCTTCTGATCACCTTCCTTTTGAATTGTCGCCAAAAGAAACTGAAGGTCCTTGATTGTCCTCAATCAAAACAAAGTAAAGCAATCAATAAACCTCATCAAACAACCTCATAGCTCATCTTGGTTATCTTGGCAAGCTCTAATCAATCGAGATTATCACCTAACTTTGTGACACGGTTAATACTAACGACTCGAACCACTCATCAATGTTGGATAAAGAAATGAAATCACTCCCTTACGTGTGTAGGGATCGATGAAATTTCACTCATTCACAAGATATTGAGCACAATTTTCATAGGCTTGAAGCAATTCTCACCACTATACTACAACGAGTTGGCTCCTAAAATCAAGAAGGACTTTGTTTTTGGTTATAACGTGGCTTACTAAAAGGTAGGTGATTTTGGGCCAAAGTGACTAAACTCCTCAATTTCCCAAAACCCCCAAACTTATTTTCTTCCATCCACTTCTAACCCAAGGCTTCTTATTCACAACATTTATTTCTCTCTTTTTTTTTCTTTGTTTCTTTTCTCACTTTTCTTCTCTTCTTTTTTCCTAACACCATCTTTCATTCATTCATAGTGGTTTTCGCTTTTTCTTTTTCTTCTTTTTTTTTCTTTTCAAGCACCCAAAATTTTTGTTGATGCCCATTTTCTAGGATTCACATCAATCCTTAACTTCAAAACTCTATTGCCTCAACAATTACAATTCAACGATAATAAACAATTCCCAACCCAACTCTCATCTCTGTATTCACCCTCATACACTCATTCCCCCCAAATTTTGTCCTAATAATTTCCAAGAAAATACCACCATTAAGCTCAATCACGGGGGTCAAAGATATGAAAGGCAAAAATAATGTTCTCAACCACCTTATACTCCCGGAGTGAAAGGTAGGACTAAGAATCGATGGCCTAATATCATTTTTTAGTTACCAAACTCATGCCAAATAGATAAAGAATTTATTCAAGTTCTAGATCTTGTGCTCTCAATCTTGCCACTCACAAACGATAAAGATATGACAATATCAAAGCTCAAATCTCACAGCTTTTTTGTCAAGTCCTATGCATTAACCACACACAAAACTCGGCAATTCAAAAGTTCAACTAAAGCATGCCTTGACAACTAGATTCCGCTCTATCATTGGTCAAGGTAGATATCAAAATCACTAAGTAAATCATGATTCAAATCTCAAGCTCTTGTTTGAGTTCATCACACAGACACAAGCACACAACATCCTAACCACAATCTACATGCCATAAAACAATGTAATGCATCTAATTGGTAGAAGGAACGATAGAAAGTGTTACCCATCGGCACACACGATCAAACCGCTCTCCTTGCCTTATTTGTACCTACTACAAATCAACAAAAACACCACCAAACTATTGAGCATAATCATGCCAATTAAGTTCTTATTTCCACCAACTTCCACAAACCAATCATCAAGAAAAATAGGCAATATCCACTAGCTCCACCATTCAAACAAAACAATTAAACATTCCACAAGCTAAACCAAATAGAAAGAATTCAATCTCAAGCAAGCTCGCTAATAATCATCAACAAACCCATTCAATTAACATTTTAACATCGAAATATCATCCACATTCAAATATCCAAAGTAAAATCCCAAGTGAAGGTAAATTAATATTGTTATACAACCAAATCGAATTTACTAAACTAGAAAGCAGTAAAGATATAGAGAGAAGAAGAGGAGATCACGTCACTGACTACCGAAACTTCCCCCCAAACTTAGTCAAGTGAGACTAAGTTTGTAAAAAGGTAGGTGGTGAGGTCTCACTCCATGGCATCCGGCTGCTGCTGGCGGGCTCTGCGGGACTGATACGGGATAGGAACACGGCGCTGCAACTCCCGGACATCCTCCTGAATCTCGTCCATCCGCCGATCGACTCTATCAAATCGAGCAATGTAGCTGGATGGGCAGCAGAAAAATCACCCTGCACCGTAGTCATCCTTGCATCCAAGCCCTGTAGAGATAGAGACAAAGTATCAACAGTTTCGGCAATTTGTTGCATCATGGACATCATCTGTTGCTCCCAATCCTGAACCGGGGCCTGCTGTGGTCATGCAGGTGCGCGGGTACTCGGACCAACGTCCTCGAGATCAGCCCGCTCCTCTGCCGACAAACGACGGAGGGTAGAGAAGTACCCATCAGTGGACAAAACACCAACCATATCTTTATGATCCTCCGAATCCATCAACCAATTAGACTGATCAGTCAAATCCAATACTGTGGTGTATCCATCATTAGGCATTCTCAAAGCAAACTTCCCGAATTTGTAGAAAATAGCACCCCTCTGCCCAGGAACCAAAAATCTCCCAGCCAGCAAAGAAGAAGTATCCAAAAACATGGCAGGAGCAGACGGGCCAAACAATGATAACTCAAGATGCTCAGAAATTGGAGTAATCATCCCACAACAAAAAGGAGTACGGGCATTAGCAGCCCTACTCCAGGCATCCATTAACATAGCCCCCAATGAAAATTTTATCCCATGCATCAAAGCATAAAGCATATGCAACTCGGCAGTAATCACATTACTAGATTCATATCGTCCGCACACAGAACCACCAACAAACTTTTGAAAGTAACGTATAACAGGATTCCGAATCGAAGTAGCTCTACAGTCTTTAATATTAAACTTCCTATCATACTCAATTCCTGTAATCTCCCTCCAAAAATCCCCCAAATTAACGTCCTCATGCAAAAACACAGAATTAGGAGTACACCCATAAATTGCATCAACTTGAGCACGTTGGAAGAAATGTTCTTTACCTTGGATCTTGAATTTCATGGATAATGGGAGTCCCCCCGCACCTTTCATAATCGTGACCGAGGCCAAGAATTCCCGTGACAATTCCATGTATCCGGGCCAACTCGCCGAGAGCAACTTCTTCCAACCTATGCCTTTGAGGAGACTCCAAACATCATCCTTCAGTTTTAGAGTTTTCAACGTCTCCCTACACAAGTATTTGGTGCCTACAACTTGTCGATTTGCCAAACTCTTGAATTTAGCAAATTCTTCATCATCAAAACCCTTGGAGCGACCATTTGAAGAAGATGATTCACCTCTTGCCCGTTTGCTAGCCATGAGTAAAATTGAAAGGTGAGATAAGGATAATTCAAAGCAATAAGGGGTTAGAGAAATTTGGAGAAGAGAAATTTCGACCAAAATGAAGATATGGTGAAATGGGGATCGGCCGAGCAATTTAAATTGCGCGTGACTCGGCCAAGCGGCAGATGGCTTGACCGAGCGACACCCTTGTCCGCGAGGTTTGGCTCGGCCGAGCAAAGTCTCTGTCTAAAGTGCCCGAACCAGCTCGGTCAAGCCTGTCCTGCTCAGCCGAGCAACACCCCTGTTTTGACTTTTTTCGCCCTTTTCCTGCACCATCCCGATCACTTCGCCTCCGCGTTTCCTATCTTCATTCACAATGCCAATCAAACTTGTAGAACCACAAACAATTAAGAATCCTTCAACAAAATCACACAACATTAAACTACCAAAAGCAATTAACCAACATTTATTCAAAACATAAAAAGAAAGGAGCTGTAAATCCGTTAGGTTGCCTCCCAACAAGCGCTTTTTTAACGTCGATAGCTCAACGAACTTACCTCGCAATCAATCGTGGTCAAAGGGTGCTGATCCAGAACTCATACCTCGGTCTATAGTCACATGCTCCTCCGGAAAGAAAAGCTTCCTTCTTGCACTTCGAGGTGGATCCTTATCTATGATAGCGCATTTTTCAACACGCTAAAACTGTAAGTGTACAGACCACTGCAGAGGGCAAGTAATAATTTATCGAACTCAAGGACTGCAGGCTCGAAATATAACCAAGCACTAAAACGTAGATACCGTACTACTATCTAGGTGAATCAGAAAAGAGATTTGATTTTTATTTAAACTAGCAATGATTTTAAAGCAACAATAAAATAAAGATCAATTAATGATTTTAGAAAGCTTGCGAGAAAATAGGATTCCAGGGCAATCCACTTTGAATATTAATCAAACAACTTTTCATGCAATTCAATCCCAATTTAATTCCCAAAGATGTGAGCAATCGCAAATGTGTTATCAGGTGATCCTCTCGGACTCTAAACCATAACATGGAAATAAAAGATCAAAAGATTCCTCTCGGACATACAAAAGACTTTTACTATTGATAAAAACCTTAGATTTCAAAACCCTTCAAAAGTTCAATTTCCTCTCGGACAATTGTTCTAATAAATCTAATTTGTTTGCTTCTTAATTGATAACCTAGACCTCTCAGCGCGTTTCACAACGCGCTATAGCTGCAAGTGTACAGACCACTGGAGAGGGCAAGTAATAATTTATCGAATCTCAAGGACTGCAGGCTCGAAATATAACTAAGCACTAAAACATAGACACCTTACTACTATCTAGGCGAATCAGAAAAGAGATTTGGTTTTTATTTAAACTAGCAATGATTTTAAAGCAATAATAAAATAAAGATCAATTAATGATTTTAGAAAGCTTGTGAGAAAATAGGATTCCAGGGCAATCCACTTTGCATATTAATCAAACAACTTTTCATGCAATTCAATCCCAATTTAATTCCCAAAGATGTGAGCAATCGCAAATGTGTTATCAGGTGATCCTCTCGGACTCTAAACCATAACGTGGAAATAAAAGATCAGAAGATTCCTCTCGGACATACAAAAAACTTTTACTCTTGATAAAAACCTTAGATTTCAAAACCCTTTAAAAGTTCAATTTCCTCTCGGACAATTATTCTAATAAATCTAATTTATTTGCATCTTAATTGATAACCTAGACCTCTCGGTTAAAAAACTACCAATTCAAATCACAATCAATGGCCAGTATCTCGCAATTAATGAAAATCCCAAATAAAATTAGAACATCAATGGAACAGGAACATTGAATTACATAAATTGTTGAATGAATAAATACAAAGCTTCAAACCCTAGAATCCATGAATAAACTTAGCCAGTCATGCTAAGTTCTAGAAAAACAGAAAGATAAAGAGTCACAAGAACAGGAAACATGGAAATTAAAAACCCGGGGTCTTCAATCTTCGATTCCTGGAGTGCTCTTCAAGTTCCCCTGCTTTTGCCCTCAATTCTCTGCTCTCTAATTTTGAAAATTGGGAGAAGGAACCCTATTTTGGTTCAGGGACGTCCTATATATAGATGGGGCTTTTCAAATCTCCAAAAGATATGATTTTTGGGCCTTAGATACGTCAGAATACGTCAAAACTTACACAACCGGCGAGTGATAAAAACACGTCCGGCGGTCGCAGGATATGTAGGGAGATCGCCGGACATGTCACGAAGGAAATAGCAGAACCGGTGACTCGATTGCACAACCGGCGGTCGCCGGTTTTTCCACCTGAACGCCGTTTATTCCACTTGAACGCCGGATATGTTGCTTGGTCGCCGTTTCTATTACGAGGCATTTTGCACAACCGGCGATCTGATTGCACAACCCACCAGGTCGCCGTATATTCCACCGGGTCGCCGGTTGCATAAACTGGGTCGCCGGTTGCGTTACGACTTGCGCAGTCTCACGGTTTTTGCCATAACTTTCGCTCCCGAACTCCGATTGACCTGATTCCAGTTGCATTGGAAAGCTAACTCGAAGATCTATCTATTGGAATGCTCCATTAGCTCGAATTCCATGTGTGGAGGAATTTGTGACTGTTTCTTTGAACATAAACTGCTTTCAGGACGGGTTTCCATTGAATTTTGGCCTAAAACATATTTGGGCGCAGTCTTTTCTCACTTCTTCCTCTTTATCATGCAAACAAACATCGATTGACTCCACGGCACTCATTCAATCCTTGTAAACAGCTCAAATGTGCGTGAAATCTGCATAAACAACCACAAACCAGACCAAACGTAATAATTCCTAAAAGAATATGGGTAATGTATGAAAACACCACGTAGTAGTCAAATCTAAGGCCAAAAGTGAGCAAATCCACATCAGTAAAATGCACAAAATGAGTGTTTATCAATCTACGCGAGCCTTCTTCATTCGAGTTTGATCAAGCTCATCTTCATCCCCCAGATCCTCATTATCTTCACTTTCCTTGCCCATGATATTTAAGCCCGGATAAAGCACATCCTTCATTCTTTTTTTTTCCCTAGCTTTCTCAACTTCACTCTCATTCTCATTCTTCGGAGGTAAAGAGAACACCACTTCCTTTCCACAACATCGGAAAGTGAGCTCACCTTGTTTCATGTCGAATAATGCATTTGCCGTGTGCAAGAATGGTCTTCCAAAAATTAGTTGAATGATATCCTTATTCTTCATGTCCACCACAAGGAAATCTCTCGGAAATGTAAATGTCAAAACTTCCACATGAACATCTTCAACTATCCCCCGTGGGAAAATTAAAGTATGATTCGCCACTTGCAAGACTTGACTTGTAGGTTTGAGTTCTCCAATCTCCAACTCCTTGTACAAGTCCCACAACATCACATTCTCACTAGCTCCGGAGTCACACAAGGCTTTCTCGACATTAACGTCTCCAATTGCACATGCAATCACAAAGCCCCCCGGATCCTCCTTCTTGCTAGCTATGTTCTTCTTTTCTTGTTCATAATTCCTCACATCACGTGGCTCATCATCCGAGAACATTTCCACTCCAACAAGTTCATCCAACATCGACACTTGCTCAATTTCTTCTGGAAGCGGCATTTCAATATCTCCCTTCTGTACATAATCAAAAAAATTTACATTTCCGATTTGCTCATCATTCCTTTCTTCCACCTTTTCTACTTCTATCTCCTTTTCTTCTCAACACCCAAACTCAACTCTTCTTCAATTTCCACTATCTCAATTTTAGGAGTCATTGCTTCCAATCTTTCCTCCATCTTGATTTTACCCTCGACCATATTACAACCTTTCTTTTGCACTACCTCGGTATCACTCGAAAATTTCCCAGCTTGATGCTTCCCGCTCAATTGTTTAGCAATAGAGGAAATTGGAAGTTGAATTTCAGCGAACATGCTATTGTACTTCTCAAATCTCTTATCTATTTCCTCATTTGAATTCCTCCTTGGCTCATGGGTAGCATATCTACTATTTCCCCCAGCATACCCCCCTTGGCTACTACCTCCCCCTTCAAGTTGTAATAGCGGATTAAGAGCATTGTTCGGATTTGCATAGGAGAAATTGGGGTGAAACCAGTTAGACGGATAGTAGTACATGTTACCCGGCGGATTGTATTGAGGACGGCCATTGTATCCCATCCTTTGATTAACAAAATTTACACTTTTCGGGAAGGACTCTTCATGTCGAACCACCATCATTTCCTCATTTCGATTCCCGAAAGTAGACAAAGCGTCAAGCTTCCTTTGCATGGCTGCTATTTGCTCTTTAAATTCCTCACTTTCCTTAGCCTCATTGACCGATTTGACCGATCGATAATCTTTCCATTCCTTGGGCGAATGGAAACTATTTTCGACCATTTTCTCAATTCACCTCCAAGCTTCTTCCTCTTCTTGATCTAAGAATGCACCACCCAATGAAGCATCCATCATCACTTTTGTATCATAGTTTAGTCCCCATAGAACTGACAAATTTGTTGACTCCGAGAAAGACCATGTCTTGGACACTTGCGTAGAAGCTCTCGGAACCGATCCCAAGCTTCATAAAGAGGCTCATCGTATCTTTGCCCAAATGATGTGATATCGGCTCTTCTCTTCAAAGTCAAACTCGGCGGAAAAAACTTGAATAGAAACTTTTCTCTGAACTCTTCCCAAGTGGCAATATTCGATTTGTCCAAACCTTCGAACCAATTCCTAGCTCCATCCCTCAAGGAGAATGAGAATAACCACAGCCGTATTTGATCTTGGGGCACTTGTTTGATCTTTATAGTATCTGCAATCTCCAGAAATCAAGATATAGGAACATTTGGATCCTCGGTTACGTGTCCCCCAAATTGGTTGTTTTGTATCATTTGGACCAACTGTGGCTTTATCTCAAATTGCGTGGCATTTACTCCTAACCAAAAACCTCCCGTTAAAGGTTCCCCTTGAGGTCGAAAAAGGTTTTGTAATGGTCTCCGAGGACCATTCCTCTCATTTAACATAGTCTTCATCAACTCGAGTTGTCTCTCCAACTCTTCAATCCTAATCGTGTCCTCTCCATGGTTAGCCATCTCAAAATCAATTTGAATATTTCCTCTTCTTTCTTGAATTTTCCTTGCCTCAAGCTCCCTAGCCTTTCATCGAGTGATCATAAACTACCTAGGAAAAATCAACTAAACAAATTACAAAGCTAAACAATTCAACTATACAAACAAGACAATTAACAAACAAATGTTAGTAACAATATTCACACAAGCTTTTCCTCAAACACCAAGCATACACTCCTTCAAACTTTCAATAATTTCAAAAGACCTACTAGAAGATTCCCCGGCAACGGCGCCAAAAACGTGACGGCAGTGAAATGCAACACTATCTTCACGTTAAATTTTATCAATCCGAGTACTTTTCAATTCGCTCAAGTGAAAACTATTTACTTGTTTGAAGGTTCAATAGCTAGGAAAATCATAGTCGTTGGTATTTGTTTAACTAGGCAAAATAGAATGTAATCAACATACAAGCAACAAAGCAATAACAAAACATGTAATTGAACTTCACAAGCCAAAACAATTGAATAACTTGCTTAGGTAGATCAAATTCTCAAGTTCAACAATAAGAAGATAGTGAGTGTTGATTGAATTTCTATTGTACCAAGTTGAATCAAACTATGTTGTAAACCAAATTTAATCCCTAGGAGGTTGAGCAATCGACCCTACATTCGCTAGCCACTTGCTATGGAAAACTAGCGGTAGATGACACTAGGAATTGCAAACAGCTACGTTATTAACCCCTAGATCACTCTCAATCGACCGTCAATTATCGCCCTACGACCTAGCCCCGCACAGGGATTGGAACTAAAATCGTAAGAATGTACGCTTTTCACGACGATTCCGCCCGCGTGTTGGCTGCAGCGTTCACATCAACTAGCTCTAAGGTTGGCTACTACTACACCTAAGAGATAAGGAATAAGCTCAAGTGCAATCCAATCCCTCAAAGGAAAGTAAACAAACAAATTCGGTATCAACTCATCACAATATCCATTCTACAACACTCACAATTGAATTTAGTTCTTCATACCTTGAATTGAGTACAAATCAATAAGAGAAATGAGAGAATCCATTAAAAAATATCAAGGTCTAAGTATGATCTCCTTTTATTGCCTTCCTTGGACTTGATCTACCTTCCTTCCATCTAGATCTTCACCAAATTGGAAGAATTTGGCTTAAATATTCTTGAATTTGGATGGGGAATGGTTTGGAGATGAATCTAGAGAGAACTCTCGTGACGGTTGTTTGAAATCTGACCCAAAAGTCCTTTTAAAATGCAAAAATCCCACTTTTATAGACGAGCTCCCACGGCCTCGGATCGCCTGAGCCACCCATGGCTCGCCCGAGCAAGCTGGAAACCGCAGAACCACAAAGCCCGCATTGGCTCGGCCAAGCCAGGCTTGGCTCGGCCGAGCGAACCCTCTGAAGAGCAGGCTCGGTCGAGCACTGTAGGGTCGGCCGAGCCAAGCCTCTGTTCCAATGGCTCGGTCGAGCCTGCCTTGGCTCAGCCAAGAAATCCCTCTGAAATCTGGTTTCTTCACTCTTTTGCTCCGCTCGGTCAATCCAACTTCCTTTTAACCTTCGGCTCGGATGATTTACCTCCAAAACTCACCCAAAAATGCTATAATATGCTCAAAACCTATCCTACAACATTCAAAACACGAAAATACGACAAAAGAACAACAAAAACATATGATATGAGGGTAAAATGAACGCAAACATGCACGCTCACACATCGAAATATAGGTCATTTTACGCACATATCAGTCCTCTGATTTTTTGAAGATCTGTAAAGATGTCTCTGTATGCTGAATCCTGTTCCTAAAAAATCACAAATTATTTTTTAGGCACCCGATCAACTGCGGGTCCTGCAGGATTAGTTCTCTGGATCAATCCCTTTGGAATCCAAATCTTTGTGATTTTGATGATATTCTTATCATCGTTCTTTGTTACCTATCCCTTCCTCTTGAAATAATGCATATAGTTAGCATGAGAAAGTGTAGTAGTGTGATTAGCCTTCATAATCTTTTAAAAATAAATAGAATTTAACTCAGGCCTCAAGTAAGTGTTCCAGTTACTTGGAGTGTCTGTTGGCTTCTTTGCAATCTCAGCAGATTGCTTAGCCTTGCTAGATTTTAAATGTAACTTGCTAGCAGATGAAACTATTTGCTGGATCATATTCAAGAACTTTGTTGACTTCCTCTCACCAAGTATCCTTTTCAGCTATTGTTGATCGGTCAGCTGGGGGATCTTCCATTTGCCAGCATTTATGCTGAACTACCTTTGAAGACTGAGTACTATTCCCATTCTCCCTAGCATTCTGTTGAACATTCCCAGTTGCTGGAAAAAAGATTATGCTCTTTGATTGCTGGGTGTCACCATTGCTCAAATCATCTTCTTCAAAACCAATTCTCGAAAAATCATTAGGATTTCATTGAGCTTCTAAGATTTCATCAAGATCTCTCGTGCTTTTTGAAAATTTACATTAACATTATTTTAGCATGGAATTTTCATTCTTTAAAACTTCGTTCTCTTTTTCTAAAGTTTTGAAATTTTCAGCTAGAATAGAGAACTTAGTTTTAAGTTTTAGAAGTTCCTCGTCAGCTGACCTAGATTTTTCAATCTCATTGGTCAAAATAGAAAGTTGAGATTTCAGCGAGGAATTTTCATTTGCTAAAGCATCTTTTAATGCATGAAATTTAGAAAACTCTTTTAAAAGATGATCTATGGTTCTATCTTCTGAGTAAGAGCAATATGACTCAACAGTGTCATGCATGTTTGTTGAATTAGATATAATAGAGTTTGCTACCTTATCATTCTTGACTGCTAAGGCTGACACTGCCTCTTGTTCTTCTTCAGCATCATCATAATCCCCTATTTTCACCATGTACACCATTAGGACTTCTTCCCCGTCCTCTTCTGAGGAATAACTTCCATCATCGTAGTCTGGGGTGTCTGGGATTTTGGTTATGGTTAGCAGAGCTTTTGTAACCGCCTTTGATGCACGTCTTTCAAATATCTTCTTTAATCACTCCCTTTCTTCCTTGTCTACACGAGGACAATTAAATTTAAGATGGTCAGGAGAATTACATTCAAAACATGATCTAGGCGTCCTTTTTGTGGAACGATTCTCAGCTGGTTGTGATTCCTCTTTCTTTGTATTAGCTTTCAGCAATAGCTTCTGCAATCTCTTCATTTTTTCCTCCAGCTCACTGATGGAACATTCAGTCTCTTATGATTATGACCCACTTGCTGATGTGGTCTCCTTTGCTGGACTGGATTGGACATGACGATCTCTGTGGAATGTCTTCTTTGTTTTCCACTTTGAAGCATATCTTTTGACGAAGTATGCTGAGTCCTCAGCATGGCTCTTAGTAGATATCATAGCCCTGACAGCTTCGTTCTTGTTGGTCTGTAAGATATCCCATTTGTGGGCTTGAAGCTGAGCAAAAACTTCCTTCGTCGTCATGTTTGAAAGATCCTTCTATTTGAGACTTGTAACCTTGACAAACCAGTCATCCTTGGGCATCCTTGAAAGTATCTTCGCATTCATATCCGTAATCTCATACTCTCTCCCCAAGTTTTTTTAATTCAATAAGTTTTTTTTAATTGAAT
Source organism: Plectranthus barbatus (assembly GCA_026898455.1). Taxonomy (NCBI): domain Eukaryota; kingdom Viridiplantae; phylum Streptophyta; class Magnoliopsida; order Lamiales; family Lamiaceae; genus Plectranthus; species Plectranthus barbatus. Next base: position 624,392 of record JAPKLW010000131.1, on the reverse strand, counting down.
CTACCTTCCATTGATTTTATGTTTTCACCACGAAGTAATTGGAAGGATTCATACTTATCTACGCACTGTTGAATCTTGTTCCCCCTTCATTTGATCAGTCTTCACATAGGGTGCCAAGAAAGTCTCAAACCTGTTTGGTGTTGTCATATTCCAAAGCTTCGACCACTAGAGGATCTGGTAGAGCATTCAAAATCAGTTCAAGAGCCACAATGTCTAGTTGAGATCTTATTGTGTCTTCGGTGGTCCATTCTTCATATAGTTTATCTATGATCTCTGGTCCTGTTGCACATCCAAGCAAGGCGAATACCTTTGTAATCTTGATTGATCCTTGCTCTATCACACGCGTCATTTCTGGGTGTATATTCTTTAATGTGATTTACGACCTTTTCTTCCAGATATTATAGGTTTCTGGAGAGTACTTGGACAGCTTCACATTATGCGCCATCTCTCGTAACCTGAGCTTAACACAAAGCCAAGAAGGGTACAAGGAAAATGGATCTTGTCCTAAGCGACTCAAAAGCAGCTAGTCTGTAAAGACCAACCGCTCTAATACCACTTGATGGTCCCTTATTAGAGTAATTGTTAATGCAGTGGACTATTAATGTTCTTGCACTTATCTTACTGAGGTCTCGACTCAGCAAGTTCTTAGAAAATATGTCGTTAAGCTCTCGAAGTACTTAGGTTTATTACAGATTATACACGAACACTTGAGATACTGGGTTTTAATTCAACAAGTAACTGAAGCTAATAAAAACAAATAATAACACAAAGGTTATATTGGTTTGAACAAATGTTCTACGTCCACTCTACAGTCTGCTATCTAGAATTCACTAAGATTTAATACAACAGGTCGAACTTGATCTCTAACTATAAGAAGCACCTCCGTCTGGTCACAGCGCACCTTCAAGCACCTTTGATATCAATCATCTCAACACTTCTCGAAGTGAGGACGCACCTCGCAGCCTCCTTGAATGTTGGATTTTGGATTTTTATAGTTCTTCCCGGAACTTCTCCATTTTACGGCAATAGCCCGTGATAGTCAATCTTGCAGATTAAGATGATTATTGTGTTCTTTCTTAGATAGAAAGAACACCAAGTTAACCATAAGAGTGTGCTTCCAAGGTCTCGTGATGAACACGGGTAGCTAATGCAAATCCTTGATCAATTGTTGATTGGTATTGAATTTGGCAGTGTATGCTTATTTTTGCATAGTTGTCGAACTCTTTTCTTTTCTGTGAATCCATACCTATTTATTGACAAAGATTATGTTGGTCCCAGATCAGAGTACGTATAATGTGCAGCGGAAGTATAAATATAGTTAAATACACTCTAATTCACGGGCAGTTCAGTTTCTTATTAACTCAGTTTATATGTGATAGTTTTAGAAACAGAGTTTATGTTATCTAGCAGTTTAGGTTAACAGTTTTGCAGTTATAGTGAATTAACAGTTATACACTTCAACACTTTCAAAGTAAGTGTTGAAGGTTTCAATGTATAAATTGAAAACTGTTAAATGCGTAAGGTAAATGAAAACTGTAAACGACACAGGATATTTATAGTGGTTCGGAGCCTTAAGTCCTACGTCCACTCTTCGGGTATCAGATCTGGAAATTCACTAAGTTATGAGATACAATCCTCATGGTCTATAGCCAGTTGCTGTAGAAACCTCCGTCCATGTGAACTGGCTCTGCGTCTTCTCTGTGAACTCGCAGTTGTGAAGATGGAGTGAAGACAAACCTCCCTTTTCCTTCTCCAGTAGAATGGATGGTTTAGTTCTTCCCAAAACGTACACTGGTTGGCAGTTGCCCGTAATAACCTGCTCTTCCTTTGCAAGATCAGGCTACTGTGTTCTTACTCTGAAAGTAAGAACACCAAGTCATTAGATTAAGTCAGCAGACTTAATCCTTGTGTACCCAAGGTCACACGGTGGATATCCTAGGATTCTTTAAGCAATGAATGCCTCGTGCTCAATAAATGAACCACGGTATTAATGCCTTCTCGCTTAAGAGCGTTTAATGCTTGAGCTTTAATTTCAGCAGAGAGGCGAGAGTAAATGTGTCGGAGATTCAAGAGATGCAAGGGTTTAAAGGTGCAAAGGTTTTTCTGTCACTGTTGTTCCTGCTATTTATAGGTTGGAAACCAGAAAATAGCCGGTAGAGACATTTTGAAAGATGTCCAATCATAGTCTATCCTTCTTTGAAAAAGTTGCATGCTTCTCTGCTTTTTCTGCTACACTGTTCTGCTTTGCAGGGCAGTTTGTACTTGATGTGTCGGACGTTGAACAACGTTGTACGCCAGTCGCAACTGAGTCTCTGACTGTCTTTTATCATTGACTTCCTTAGAGTTCTTCTGCGATTGATCGGCATCTTGCTATGTACGCATTCCTTGACGCGAAACTGTCCTGGTCTGAAACTGTGAGCACCTCTCGACAATTTCTTTGTAAACACTATATCCACAGTTTTCTTTGAATATCTAAGCCTCGACAGGAAAAATTGTCTGCTCGTTTTTCGTACCCTTTGCTCTGCTCTGCTTTTCTCCATCCTTTATGTTTGACAGTTATTTCGTCTGAATGGCGTCATCTTCAAAACTGCTCCACAGTTTTGACAATTCTCTTCTTTTAGACTATTACAACTTGATCATCCTATACAAGGATTACATTAGGTAATAACTCTAAGACCTAGACTTTGGTATATAGTTTTGACACATCAAAACATCAATTTAAGGTGGGATTTCTACATCAACACCTAACAATTTCCCCCTTTTTGATGTTGTCAAAACCATACCTCTAAGTCTATCTAAGTCGACGAGAAGATGTAGTTGATCTGAGTTTACAAAGTTTGTATATCTAGTACTGCTCAGAACTGTGCTTCTTCTACACTCGACCTACTCTAACTGATCTTCCTCCTTAATGGGATGATAATTCTCGATTAATAATCAATCAAATTAGAGCGATAAGAGAAGAGGGATTGCTGATCACATTGGAATATGTGAATTCAGCCAGTCAAGAAACAAGGTAAGAGACAATGAGTAGTTGTCTTCAAACCAACAATTTTTCACTTTTCACTAGATATGATGGATTACAAGTACATGAAAAGCTTTAAAACTGCGATAATAAAGGAAGGCATACAAAACAGACAAGAAAACAATAATCCATTAACTTTGCACTACTCCTTTTGCTTGTCTTGATCCTTGTCCTTCTCCCTTTCTTGATTCGAGGAATGTAAATCATTTGGCTTCGAGGAAGTTGCAACAGTCGTGGGAAGCGGACCAGCTTGCCCCTTAAGAGTTGCGGTTACTTCTAAGAAGTATTTGAAATCTTGTTCTCTGGAAGCTATTAGTGCTTCCAACTTCATTGTTATATCTTCATCCCGCTTCCTGTGCTCTTCTTCTTGCTTTCTGTAACCCTCATCTCGCCTTCTCTATTCCTCTTCTAGCCTTGGATCTATCAATGTCAACTACAGCTTCAAGGTCTCATCCCTTCTCTCTTCCCCCTTTTTGACAAGATCAAACATAATAGCCATACGCTGGTCCATTCGCTGACTAATCTCTTGTGATAGAGCAATATAGGGTAGAAGGGTTGCTGCGGCAGAAATATGATCGGGAGACATGGTTCTTTCAACCATAGCTGGTGCTCTAGAGTCTTAATTGGTTTGACTCTGAGATGTAGCAGTGGAAATCTCAGGTGGAGGAGGGGCTCTGCTTGTTGCTGCTTGATAAGTTAGGATTTTCACCAACTTATCTGGTTGTTCTTTGACTAATTGTGTGGTGTTCAGATTGTTTTTAGTGTCTTTTTTGTGCATGAATTGACTTTTGTACTTGTAATGTCGTGTTTGATGAATCATGCAGGTTTTTGGTCGAAAACAACAAAGAATAGGTTCCCAGTTCAGGACCACGTCGATCGACGGGGATGTCTCGTCGATCGACGCGATGATTGGAAAAGAAGTGCTCGACAAAGGAGAAGGAGACGGTCGACGGAAGCAGCAAGCCCATGTTGATCGATGCCATTCCACGTCGATCGACGAGTGTACTTCATCAGCGTCGATCGACGCTGTTCTCCAACGATCGACGCGCTTGTGGGATTCCTGATCTGAGTCTGATTCAAAGATAAATACATATCTACTCCTAGATACTATTTGATACATCCTTCACTATTATAAATAGCCATGTGTAAATTCGTTTTTAGGGGGGAAATCATTAGAGCAAATTAGAGAATTTAGTATTGAAGATTTTTAGAAGATTTCCAAGGTTTTTAGAGTTTTATGTTTGAAGACAAAGTTTTGTGGGAAGACAATCAGACCCGAGTTTTTATGCAATTCAGGTTTTATTTTTCTATGATGAATATTTCTCTGAATATGTGTAACTAATTCCTTCTTCAGATTCTAGGGTTTCGAACTATCAATGTATACATGTTTTGATTAATTGAATTATTTTCCCTTTCCCTTTGTAGTTCGTGAAATCTGTGTTTATTCATAATCTTGAGTTTGTTGGCCACATCTTAGGATTAACTAGTTGATTACTTGAGACATAACTGTAATAATTTTCAATGGAAAGAGATTTTCACAATATAATCTGATTTCTTGTCGTAACTGAAGGATATTGATTGTAGGGATAAATCTGTAGATCTTTGGAGTTAGTTAATTTATCTTGAGACCGAGCGAGATAGGTAATTAATTAATCTACTTTATGAATTGTCCAACAAAGAAGTTCATCATACCTTTCTGATGTTTCACTACGAAGAGGAATTAAATTGGGAAATAATCAATTCATTCATCCATGTCATGCTTGTTAGGTAGATGTCCCTGGAATCTGTACTCTCACAATCATTTTCATCAAAAGTAATTTAGTTTTCTGTCTAAAGTTTAATTAGCAAGTATTGAGAATTTCAAAATAATTACAACCCAAAATTTGACTTTTCCCTAACCAGTGTTTTGAGAACTAATGTTTTAGTACTTAGGATTTTTCGTTATTTCTTTCCCTGTGGGATCGATAATTTTTATTTGCCGCTATATTATTATCTTTGCTAAGTCGCTGTTAAATAATTTAGCGATCAAATTTTGGCGCCGTTGCCGGGGAAAGAATAGAATTAATCTTACTATTAAAACTTTGATCAAAGTACTGATTTAGGTTGTATTTTCTTCGTGTTTTCGTATTTTTCATCGTTTACATCGATCGACATGATTTTCTGTCGATCGATGTGTGTGTCATTACCTCGTCGATCGATGTTATAGCTCGTCGATCGACGCTGTGGTGTTTTCTGATTTTCAGTTTTTCAATTCCAGTTCGTTTCGTTTTAATTTCAGTTTCACCTCACTACCTCTTTTGCTGTACAGGTAGTGTATGAGTACAAGAGCTAGAGGAAAGGACCCGCTATACTATCACCCAGATATTGAAGCCACTTGCAGAAAGATCCGAAAGAATAAGCGTGCTCAGGAAGGCTCGAGTAATCAAATAATGGAAGACAATGTGCCACCGCCGGTTATTCAACCGCAACCACTAATGCTAACTACAGAGGAGCAAGTTGTGCTTCTCCAAGAAGTTCAAGCTATGAGGGCACAGATCCAACAATTCAACCTGGAGAGAGACCTCGAGAGGAACAATCCGAATGGAAGGGATGTCCGCTGTAACCCATTGTTTGAGGATAATCCCAACAATGAAGAGGACGACAACCCGAATCTGCCGGAGGAATCTGACGATGAGGAAGAAGAGGAGGCCATGCAGAACCGGTATAAACCTTGGTTCAGGGAGACAGACTTCAGGATTGGCATCAATGCCAACAATTTCGAGCTGAAGACTGGATTGGTGCAGATGGTCCAACAAAATCAATTTGGAGGAAGGGCTACTGAGGATCCTTATGCACATCTGGATAAGTTCCTTATGCTCTGCAACACTGTCAAGATCGGAGGAGTCAGCAAGAGTGCCATCCGAATGCGTCTGTTCACATTCTCTCTGAGGGATAAGGCACAATCATGGTTCACTGCATTGGACAAGGAAAGCATAAGCACATGGACTGAACTGAGGAATGAGTTCCTGGAAATTTCTTCCCTCTGAATGTCATCAGGCAGAGAAGGAAGGAAATCATCAGATTCGCTCAAAGACCTGATGAGAGCTTCAGTGAGACGTGGGAGAGATTCAAAGAACTACTGAGATCTTGCCCCGGACATGGCTTTCCGCCAGGAGAGCAGGCAGAAGCATTCTATGAAGGACTCAATGACAAGACCGTCAAATTGGTGGACACTACATTGGGAGATACCATCATGACAAAAAGCGGAAAGAAAGCCATGGAATTCTTCCAAAAGATGGCCAACAACACTCAACGGTGGTCCTCAAATCGAACTCGACCCGTGAAAGCAGTAAAAAAAGTGGCGGAGAAAGTTTCCGAACAACCTGACTTGACAACTGAGTTGAAAAAGCTAAGGGAAGAGTTCGCTACACTGAAGCAAGAGAAAACTATCGCTGCAGTTGAGAGAGTGCAAGTTCCACCTGATGGTGAGGGTGCCGAAGTAAACTTCATTCAAAGAGGCGGTTATCAAAACAATTACCGAGGAGGATACCAACAACACAATCAGCAGCATAACCAGCCCTAAACTTATAATCATGCGAGGAATCATCCTGGATTTTCCTATGCAAACCCTCAAGCTGCAGAGTAGCTCGGGATTTTCCGTGCAAGACGGGGCAGTTGTTGAGAAGAAGAAGCCAAATCTCGAGGAGATTTTGGCTAAATTCATGGAAGGTTCCACCGACACGGTAGCCAAGCTCAAGCAAGAAATCTCGGGCGTGAACACTAAAGTTGACCAGATGCAGAAGCATGTGCAGATCATTGAGAACCAAGTCAGTCAGATTGCCGATGCTCTTGGAACTAAACACAAGCCGGGGCAACTTCCGAGCAACACTCAGGTCAATCCCAAGAACCAGAATCAGAGGAACCAAGTGAACGCCATAACTCTGAGAGGGGGAAAATCCTATGAAGGGCCAAAGCAGGCAAGAAAAGACACCCGGGAGGAAGGAAAAGCCGAGCAGGACAAAGAAACCATCGCTGACGAGATCCCGTCGACCGACGGAGGGTCCCCGTCGATTAATGCAGCTCCTGAGTCCATGTCCATCGACGCTGATCCTCGTCGATCAATGCCAGCCCCCGTTCCACCTATGAAGAAACCGCCTCTGCCATTTCCGCAGCAGTTCGCCAAGACAAAGATGAACGAGAGGTATGCACGATTCCTAGAAACAATGAAGAAGGTGCATATCAATATTCCATTGGTCGAAGCCCTACAAGAAATGCCCGGGTACATCAAGTTTCTGAAAGACATGGTATCTCAGAAAAGACCCTTCTTGGAGCATGAGACGGTCAACCTGTTCGAAGAGTGCAGCTCCATTATTCAAAAGAAGATGCCGATCAAAAGGGAGGACCCGGGCTCCTTCACAATCTCTTGTGTGATCGGAGGAGAAACCTTTGGGAAAGTCCTCTGCGATTCTGGAGCATCAATCAATCTGATGCCGCTGTCAATCTTCAAGCGGTTAAAGATCGAAAACATCAAGCCCACTACAATCTCACTTCAGATGGCCGATCGATCAGTTTTCTATCCGAAAGGCATCATGGAAGATGTGCTGGTGAAGGTAAAAGATTTCATCATTCAAGCCGATTTCGTGGTGCTAGACATGGACGAAGATCGAAACATTCCTCTGATTCTCGGAAGGCCATTCCTGAAAATCGGAGGGGCATTAATTGACATTTGAGACGGGAAACGGACATTCCGAGTGAACAACAAGTCAGTTACGTTCTAAATCTACAAGGCAATGCAGAAGCACAATGAAGGAAGCTATCAAGAAGAATGCCAGATGATTAACTGCTTCAGCCCGGTAATGTCTTCTCCCTTCGCATCTCTCAAAAGTGAACTGGATTTTTTGGAAAACTGCCTGCAACATTCGCTGTTCTCGACAACAAATCTAGACGAGGCAGAAGATGGGATCCTGGATCTGGTTGTGGAGCTGGATGTGTTTGAGGAGGTAACTCGAGAAAAAGAAATCAAGAGAGAACCGCTGCCTAACCACCACCGTCAGAATCAGCCGGAAGGACACAGGGGGAGGAACAAGTCGATCGATGCTACTGTCTCGTCGATCGACGACCCTTTGAAGACCATGTTGATTGACGGGACCTCTCTGTCAATCAACGCTGACCTGGGAAAGCCGATTTATGACTCCGATCCACCACTTCTGGAACTCAAGACACTTCCGGCACATCTCAGGTATGCATTTCTGGGTTCTGGTGACACTTACCCTGTTATTGTTTCTGCCTATCTTACAAAGGGGGAGTTGGACAAACTGCTACGAGTCCTACGGAAATATAAGTCCGCCATCGGATGGACTTTGGGAGATATCAAGGGGATCAACCCTTTGCTGTGCATGCACAAGATCATCCTTGAAGAAGACGCCAAGCTAAAGAGACAAGCACAACGACGACTGAATCCCATCATGCAAGAAGCTGTAAAGATGGAGGTTCTCAAACTCCTTGATCATGGCATGATTTACCCTATTTCCGACAGCAAGTGGGTGAGCCCTACACAAGTAGTAGCCAAGAAAGGGGGGATGCAGATAGTGAAGAATGATGATGGAGAGGAAGTGGCGACAAGACCGATCACGGGATGGCGATTTTGCATTGACTACCGCGCTTTGAACATCGCCACGTGCAAGGATCATTTTTCTCTTCCCTTCATTGATCAAATGCTCGATAGATTATCCGGTTACCCTTTTTATTGTTTTCTTGATGGTTACTCAGGGTACAATCAGATAGCTGTGGCGCCTGAAGATCAACACAAGACAGCATTCACCTGTCCATACGGAGTATTCGCCTACCGTCGGATGCCCTTCAGACTATGTAATGCACCGGCGACCTTCCAGAGATGCACGATGGCAATCTTCCACGACTTGATTGAAGATGTCATGGAGGTATTCATGGATGGCAATCTTCCACGACTTGTCATGAAGATGTCAATCAGTTCTTGAGATTATATGTGCAGGCCATAATTTCGTATCTTCATACTCTGACACTTGATGACATACGCATGTTACCGTCGATCTTGTCCAACACACGTTAAGTTTGTATTTTCACACAACAATTGTCAAATATTTAATTCATGACTCTTCAAATTCTGAATATAAACACGAAGCGTTGTAACTTCTTGGAATGTCGTTCCCTGCATTTAAATGGAAGGGCATCGTCTTGAACATCGCATCACTTCCATAAATATCTCTTCACAAAGATATCATCAACGTCACTTTCCATATCCTCCTGAGATAACCCAATTGTACCCATTCAAAACCATGTTTTCTGCAAAGACCATCTCCATTGATCGTAACAAGATCTTCCATAGGGTTGGGCTGCAGGTCGAGTATGCGACTGAACCTCAGACGTATGATGATGTAATGAGGGGTTTACGAGCCAACAGTCTTGAGACGTTCGTGAGCCTAAGGCCGTTTAAGTTCCAGAAGAGTATGTTGAAGACGTTCGCTTACTCTAGTCTTATTTCAGGAGAGGGCGAAATCATTGGCGTCATCAATGGTCAACTGGTTCGCTGGTCTCCTGAATCCTTTGCCAGGGACTTTGGGCTTCCACAAGGTCGTACTCCTGTCCAAAACTGTTTCCAGGGTGTGACAGCACCTGAATGGTCTGCTTGGAGCAGATGGAGTGATACTGATGCCGACTTCCACCCAAGGGTCTCAGCACACTGGCTGATACCTTGATATAGAGTGGTCTTTGACATCATTAACCATATGATGGTTGGTAACCCTCTGTTAGATCTGGACTTCTCTCTGTTGGTTTGGAAGGCTATGATGGCTGTTGGGAATTATCTTGTAATTCTCCCCTTAGGAACGTATTTGTAATAGGTTTTGTTGAATCAAAGTCTTAGCATTTAGTCGATCAATGCTGAATTCTAACATAGTCTAGCAACTCTTGTAATGTCCTGTATAGGCTAAGTATTGAGTTGTAATAGATTAGGTTGCTAGAAGTGTTCCTAGCAAATAAAGAAGAAGGTTAGCATTTGCTAAAAGTCAAGAGGTAGCAGAATGTTGAGGAGTCAGCATTTGCCAGCACATCACTGATTGCTAAGGGCATTAGCAATCAGGAATCGAAGGAATAAGAGATTATATGAGCAACTGCTGAGAAGTCAGCAGTCCGACATCCATCTAGCAGATTGCTAGGGAAGATTAGCAGATCGTTCGGAAGAAGCTTAGCAAAGCGAGACAACCAACAACGACTGCTACAGTACCGTTCTGACAGACGTACACACAAAGGACAAAAGCATTCCCAAAGTAGTTCGGATAGCTCTGTACGATGCCAGAAAGAACAGATAAAGTCGAACCACTCTTGGACAAAGGAACCGTTGTGTCTAATGGGTATGGAGATTCAAAGTTTGAATCTCCAGGTATAAAAGACAAGTCCAAAAGTGAGAGAAGACGACTGCTTTACTCACTCTCTACTCACGAACTCATATTCAAGAGATTCCTTAGACAAACAAAGAAAAAGCACTCACGAGAGCATTAACAAGACAATAAGAATCTTTAAAGCTCTCAACCACCGAGTGTCCCCCACATTCAAGATCTGACACTCAAGTGGTTCATTGAATCCTTTTTAAGGTTCAATCATTGGGATTCCTTCCGACCTTGGAAGAATCCAACAGTCATTTCTATCAAGATCTGACTCCGACGGGCATCTTGCCAAAAACAGATAAGTTCAGGATAGAACTCTAAAATCTCCCATCACTATCAGTGTAGTTCAAGTTTTACGAAGGTGTTGCCCTTGACTTGACTGTAGCTGGGTCTGACTAATGATTGCGAAGTATCGGAGGATAGTTGTGGAGTAGCCAGCTCGAAAGCTCACTGACCTACTACACGGGAAAGATGATTCATTGTACTTTGTATACTTTCTTAGTAAATTTTTAGCGTTTCGGCTAAGGAGTGGACCTAGATCTTTTGATCAAACCACTATAAACTTGGTGTCATTATCTTGTTCTACTATTTTATTGCTTAACTATTGAACTGTGCTTTTAAACCTAGCGTCAGAGTTGCTAGTGTATAACTATAAGAAAACCTAAGTCTAGTTAGGCTAAAACTCTTTGAAAATATCTTAAAAGTGGAAGTGAACGATTAATTATTCCGCTGCAACTCGTGTGAGAGTTTTATCTTAATCACGACGACTATGATCTTAGGGACCAACAAGTGGTATCAGAGCATGAGGTTGAAAAACCGACTGCTTCTGAGTCGCTTAAGACCTAGATCTTAGCTTTCCTTGCGCTGTCACTCTATTTTCTGTGTTTGTTTAGCTCAGGTGGAAGATAACAAGATGACCAATCACGATCTTCCCAAGTATAACAAGGAGAAGTTCGAGTCCTGGAAGACTAAGGCCATGATTCAACTCCAAAGTATGCATCCGGAGATGAGGGACGTGCTGGAGAAAAGGCCAATAGAAATCTTGAAGGTCAATACCTCAATAGTCCCACCCGCTGAAGGTCAACCACGTCCGGAGATGGTACCAAAGTCGTATGGAGAATGGACGCTGAAAGACAAGAAAAGAGGCCAGCTGGAATATGTAGCAATGAAGCTAATCATTGACTGTCTACCCCCCTTGATGGCAGACAAAATTTTGGAAAAGAAGACAGCCAAAGCAATGTGGGATTATGTGTGAAAATGCTCTGAGGAGACTGAGCAGATGAAACGAGACAAACTCCAAGTGGCTGTGGATAAGTATGAGTCATTTTCAATGAATCTTGGAGAAACCATTCAAACCTTGGAAGATGATTCAATACAATTGTGGGCGAGCTCAAAAACGTGGGCAAAACCTATGACAATGGGGTGATGAACAACAAAATAATATCCAAACTCTTCCCAAGAAGCGATTGGTTTGTTAAGATGACAAGCCTCGGTGAGAAAGATCTCAGTCAAATGTCAACTGCTGAATTGTTTTCATAGTTGAAAGCCCATGAGTTCATAATCCAGCAATCTAAGAAAAATGAGGTTGCTATGGCACAACCTACTACATCAAATGCTGGAAACCATGAGGACTTGGTATAATTTGTCAAGAAGGATGGACACAAGTGGAAGTCTCCTAGAAAGCCGTTCTACAATCAGGAGAGAGTTACACCAGCATCACTAGCAAAAGAGACAACCTCAACCTCAGGTTCCCAACCTGTTAATTTAAAGATCAGTGAGCTGGAAGAACAAATGAAGAAGCTCCAAAAGTTAATGACAGAAGCCAAAGCTGAGAAGGAAGCTAAAGAGGCTAAGCAAACATCAACATCTTCTCGCTTAGCAGAGCGAAAGCCCAGAACCTGCTTCGAATGTGGATCGCCAGATCACCTTAAACATGAGTGTCCAAGGGTCAGCAAAGAGGAAAGAGATCACTTGAAGCAGCGCTTCGAGAAGCGTGCCATCAAAGCTGTAACCAAAGCATTGCTAATGAGTTCAGAGGTACCTGACATCCCAGATGACGATGAGGAGTACTACTATTCCTCGGAAGAAGAAGATAATGAGGAAGCTCTGCTTGTTCTGATGGCAAATATTGTCGAAGATCAGTTTGCTGATGCTGATGCTGAGCAGAGTGGTGAATCAGCTCTAGCCGCTGAAGGAAATGAGGTACCAATTACCAACATTTCTAGCATTGTAGTCATGGATGAATCGGAGGAATCTTTTCTAGATTCTGAGGAAGATTACTTGACGAAGCTTTCAATTGAATTCTCTAAGATGTATGAGATCAAAAATGCTATTGTTGGTGAAAATGCCTCACTACAATTAAATCTTCAATCCTTGACCAAGGAAGTCAAAAGACTAAGGTCAGATAGTGAGGAACTTTTAAAACTGAAAGCAGATTTGTCTCAACTTTGAGAAAATTTTCAAAAATTAGAGAAAGAAAATCTTGCTTTGAAAAGTAAACCTAGAGAGGACTGCATTTGTACGTATACATCCAGCAAGGCAGTTCTCAATGCTATTGTAAGCCAGCAAAGACATCATAAAAATAAGTCTGGCCTTGGATGTGAATCCACTAGGAAGATTCTGGATACTTATGCTAGCTCCTCTAAGTAGAAACCGATCCTATTTGTTTATGCTGGGAATATCGTTGCTGACATAGGAAAAGGGAAAGTTACTGCTGAATCTTCAAATGCTAAGCAGAAGAATGGACATAAGCAGAATGCATCTGTTAAGTCTCAGCAGAGGTTCCGGCCGAAGTCTGCTAAGCATTCGTCTGCTAGATCTCAGCAGAGGTTCCAATCAGGATAAGCTAAGCATACATCTGCCGGACCTCAGTAGAAGAACCAAAAGATGAATGATAAGCACGTATCTACTTAACCTCAGCAGATAATCCAAAGGACGAATGCTAGGTACGTACCTTCTGGACCACAACAGAGAAATCAGAGAGCGTATGCTAAACCATATTTAACTACATCAAGGAATGCTGAGCGTTATGTTTCTAACGCAAGGATAGCAAATCCTACCTTTCCCAAGGGCAAGCAAGTTCATTATACTGCTATAAGACCGTCGTATCAGCAAAACACTCTACATAGGAGAAACACCTATGTAAGGCCTAGGCCTAACTCATTTTCATTTCAAAAGGCAAGGACGAATAAAGAACACCACATCACCTAGGTCTAGCAATGTTAAGCATAACAAGCCTAAGGTCGAGAAGGTGGTGAAGGGTGAAATCAAGAAGAAAATCTTGAAGATCACCAAAATGTGGATTCCGAAAGGAATCATGATCCATGCTAATCCCAAAGGGCCCGAAGCTAAACGGGTACCTAAATCAACTTAATTGATTATTTTGCAGGGACAGGATCCAAGTACTAAAGCATCATACATAGAGAATGAATGGATCCTTGATAGCGGCTGCTCCGCACATATGACCGGGAATGAGGGGTTATTTTCAGATATTCAAAGATTCTATTATGGCCCCAAAGTCAAGTTCGGAGACAACAGCGAAGGCAAAGTTGTTAGAAGAGGGTGCATTGAGCGTAATGGATTGAGAATCATCAACGTAGCACTTGTCTCCAACCTGAAGCACAATTTACTTAGCATAAGTCAACTATGCGAGAATGGGTACACTGTATCCTTTGTCAATACTGGTTGTTCTATTGCTGAGACTGTTACAGGTGAAGTGAAGCTCAGAGGCATCCGCAAGGGTGGCCTATACATTGTTGATTGGCAGAGTGGTCAACAACATTCTTGCTTCTTAGCCTTGAATAAAGAAGAGACAACATGGCTGTGGCACAAGAGGTTTAACCATTTAAATTTTAAGACTATTAACTACCTTGCCAAGAACAAGCTTGTTGTAGGTCTGCCCGCTGAAACTCTTCGCAAAGAAGGGGTGTGCAAAGCATGTCAACAAGGAAAGCAAACCAGAGCTTTGTTTAAGTCCAATCCTGACAAGAGCACGCCGCATAGGATCCTAGAGCTACTACATATGGACCTCTTCGGCCCTATCAATCCACCCACTGTAAGTAAAAGATTGTATACTCTTGTGGTGGTTGATGACTTTTCCAGGTATACGTGGGTTCGTTTATTGAAGACCAAAGATGAGGTAAAACTCATTCTACCGGAGTTAATCCTCAAGATGCAAAACAGCAAGAAAGTCACTGTGAAGAGGATTCCCTCTGATAATGGAACAGAGTTCTGTAATGGAGTATTTATGGATTTCTGTGCTGAAGCTGGTATTGCACATGAGAAATCCACCGCTAGGACTCCTCAGCAGAATGGGCTAGCTGAAAGAAGGAACCGGACGTTGAAGGAGGCCGTTCGTTCAATGCTAGCAGACTCTAAACTATCTGCTAAGTATTGGGGTGAAGCAGTGATGACGGCCTGCTATACACAGAATAGGAGTGCTATTAATAGCAGATTTAACAAGACTCCCTATGAAGTGTACAACGGTCGTAAGCCCTCTATAACTCATCTTCGTGCATTTGGTTCGACATGTTATATTCATAATAACGGGAAGTCGAAACTTAATACTTTTTCACCTAAGTCAGATGAGGGTGTACTCCTTGGATATGGTCACCCTACTCACAAAGGCTATCGAGTATTAAATAAGACTATCGGAATTGTGGAAATAACATGCAATGTTATTTTTTATGAGTCTACTTTAGTGTGCAGAGCTATTAAGGAAAAAGAGGATAGCAATCATGAGACTAATGATGTCAATGATCAATCGCTCTTAAATTCTTTCGAAAATATGCGTATTGATCCGACTAAGTCTATGAATGACTGCAATCCAAACCAGATGCACTCAGTTGGAGACCAGACTGCTGACCAGGCCAGTGATGCTAATGATCATGATGAGGCCACACCTATTCATCTCAATGATGACCCAGATATCTTGGAGGTGCTTGATGACGAAGAGGAGGAGATATCAAGGTCAAGTCCAAATGGGGAAGAAAGAATAGATGTTGCTGAAGGTCTTGGCAGAGGTGCTGCTGAGATTCTAGTTGATGAGGCACCTGTTGGAGAGGTTCCTGTTCATGAAGATCCCGTAGCAGAAATTCTAGTTGCTGAAGTATCGGTTGCTGAAGAAGTTCCAACTGCTGATGAACATGCTGCTGACAATCCAGATGTTGTGCACCAGGCGGGTGCTGAGGAGATTGTCGTAGCAGACAATGATCGAGTAGGGGAAGGAAATGCTGGAAGACCAGTCAGACCAACATGGTTGCGCGCTCATTCTCTTGAAGACGTTCTTTGAGACATCAATGATCCTATCCTAACGAGACAAGGCAACGCAATGCTTGC
The DNA here is from genome assembly GCA_026898455.1 of Plectranthus barbatus. Taxonomy (NCBI): domain Eukaryota; kingdom Viridiplantae; phylum Streptophyta; class Magnoliopsida; order Lamiales; family Lamiaceae; genus Plectranthus; species Plectranthus barbatus. The sequence goes on along the minus strand of JAPKLW010000131.1, from coordinate 608,633 downwards.
TTGCTATTTATCAAATGAGGAGCCAACCAAGGTGGAGGATGCTCTACGAGATCCAGATTGGGTGAACGCTATGCAAGAGGACCTTGCTAAATTTACTCGCAATCACGCTTGGGATCTGGTAGATAGACCAGAGCATCAGAACGTTATTGACACCAAGTGGGTGTTCAAGAATAAGAAGGATGAATCAGGCATAGTTGTTAGAAACAAAGCGCATCTTGTAGCCAAGGGATATAGATAATGCGAGGGTATTGACTATGATGAGACGTTTGCTCCTGTAGCTCGACTAGAAGCGATCAGGTTGTTCCTTGCATATGCTGCATACCATGAGTTCTCAGTTATGCAGATGGATGTTAAGAGTGCATTTCTGAATGGCAAGCTCAAGGAAGAAGTCTATGTTGAGCAACCACCAGGATTTGAGCATGGAAACCAAGTATACAGGCTAAGGAAAGCCCTATACGACTTGAAGCAAGCACCACGAGCTTGGTATGGAACTTTATCTAAGTTTCTGCTCGATAATGGCTTCAAGAAAGGGAGGATTGATCAGACTCTCTTTCGGATTGAAGATGAAGGAAGCATTCTACTCGTTCAAATCTATGTAGATGATATCATCTTTGGATCAAAGAATCAAGATCTATGTGACAAATTTTTCAAACTCATGATGAGTAATTTTCAAATGATTATGATGGGGAAGATGTCGTACTTCCTTGGACTTCAAGTTCAACAATCCCTTGAAGGGATTTTCATTCATCAAAGGAAGTATACACGTGATTTAATTGCGAAGTACTGTCCAGAGAAGACCAAGAGTCTGCGGATTCCCATTAGCACTACATGCATAGCAGCTATTGAGAAAGAAGGGGAATCTGTGAACCCTACTCTTTATCAAGGAATTATTGGTTCTCTGCTATATCTCACTGCCAGCAGACCGGATATATCATTTGCAGTCGGATTATGTGCAAGATATCAGGCCAACCCCAATAAGACAAATCTAGATACTGCAAAGTGAATCGTCAGATACTTAAAGTGTACAAAAGGTCTGGGGATTTGGTATCCAAGAGTCGATAGTCTGATTCTGAGTGGCTACTCAGACTCTGACTTTGGAGGATGCAAAATTGATAGGAAAAGTACCAGCGGTACTTGTCAATTTCTTGGGCACAAGCAAATCAGCTGGTTCAGCAAAAAGCAGCATTCGGTAGCCACATCGACTACCGAAGCAGAGTACGTAGCTGCTGCTAGCTGTTGTTCTCAAATTTTATGGATAAGGCAACAATTACAGGATTATGGGATTCCTCCTGAATGCGTGCCGATCTATTGCGACAGCAATAGTGCCATCTGCATCACTAAGAATCATGTGCATCATTCAAGGACAAAGCATAATGATATCCAACATCATTACATTCGAGATCATCAGGAGAAGAAGAATATTGATATTCAGTATATATGCACGGAGGATCAGATTGCTGATATCTTCACAAAGCCTCTAGCAGATTCAAGATTCAAAGAACTATGTATAAAGTTGGGTCTTATGGAGTTAGATGATGCTGAAAGATGAGATGCTATTTTCACTCTCTATGGATTTCTTGGATTTTTGAAGTGTGAAAAGAAAATATCTCAACTTGTGCTCACTTGTTGCTGAGTGTATCTGTTGAATAAAAGTCTGCTAAGCCAACAGCAGAAATGAAGAATTCCTTTTTAGATGGTCAGCAGAGATGATGGACCTGCTCAGCAGATGGGTCAAGTCAAAGTTTAATGTGCTTAAGTCTCAACATTTTAGTATGCTATTCTTGCCTGGAGGAGTTATTCAGTGTCTGTTAAGTAGATCGGCTGAAGTCTATGGAAATTTTGTAAATGCGTGGAAGATGCAGAAGACAAGCTCATTGCAAGAAAAAGAAAACATATCTTCATTAAAAAAAAACATAGTTTACATTCAAAAAAGGGGGAAGGATTACAAAGTCTTCAGAAGGGGGAGTGAGGTCTGAAAGGGAAGAAGTCTATTTCCCAGAAGTTCGAGCGACCTGCAGCTATGTCTGGAAACTGTTGCTCTAGCAACCAGCTCAGCTGCATGCCACACGGGAGGGCCGCCGACGGATATAAGGCGACGCAGTCCCGAACATCCTCAAAGATGAAGGATGCCTAGTCCACCTCGGCCCTATCATCCATGGCCATCATGGCCCTCCAGACCTCGGGGGAGAAAGAGAGGTCATTCTCGTCGTAGCCGACGACCATATTATGGATGATGCGGAACATCACCCAGTATGGAGTCTGGAGGCCGGTAGCCGATGCCGTCGGGTTGAACTCAAATATGGGAGAATGCCTCCACATCTCCCAAGACGACCACTCGAGGGCCAACTCCCTAGTACGATAGTCCATAACTGATAAGGGACCCCAGCGAAGGCCGAAGTCCCGAGCAAATGAAGTGGCTGTCCAACAGACGAGCCTTCCTTAGAAGACACCATAGATGGCGCCTTCCTCCTACACACACGAGCGCAGGAATTCCTGGAGGTGAGCCTCCTGGAAGTGGCGAGGAGTGGAGCAGACGAACTGCTCTAGGCCATTCTGGCGGAAGGCGGCCATCACCTCCTCAGCCACCATGTAGTCAGACTAATACTCGGTGTACAAGCCTGACTCATTGAGTATCTGGTTCCTCCGGATGTCAATTCCTTGTGGTGATTGCATGACTACAAACGAAGTATTTTTAATTGCTAGGAAGAGTAAGAGTTGAAAGGCGAAATGAGAAGATGAAGATCATAACCAAGGATGGTATTTATAAGGGGAATAATGATCCTATTCCTTCATAATGACTGACTGGAAAACTTTTCAGAAGATCGCATTGATTCATTTCATTTCTCGTAATTCAAAACGTCGTGAGAAGAAGAATCGACAAGTGTGCATGGAAGGTCTAATCAAATCAGTAGTAACGAAGGTGGTCATATCAGCAAAAAGCTTGAGATACTTTCTATTTTGAATGCTGAGTTCCAGCAGATTTTTCAAACTATGCTGACAAATCCAGGGAGAGGAAGATAGCACATCCTTTGGTAATCTGTGGTTGCTGAACTACCGTACCTACTGCTGTCCACGCTGCCAATCTGCTGAGTCAATGGTCTTAGCAATATCGCAATTCGAGGCAGGAAGACTTAATTTCAAAATTGATGAGACGTGAAAGGGTGCCTTTAATACACGCAGACGGCTGTGTCAAGTGAGAAGGTGCCACGTCAGCTGCACTCGAGTTTTTCTCAGAGGCGTGGGAGGCCATACGAAAGGACGTGATAATCCTGAACCGTCGATCTAATCTTTCACAGAAATACCCTCAACAGTTGGATCCTACATCCAAAGGTATAAACTTAAACCTCTCTCATTGTTTATGTTTCTTTCCTTCGAAACCCAGAACAGAACCCTTGAGATTTTCGAACCTTCAACCCTTCATCCTTCACTCAATTTTTTTTTCTCAATTTCCTCTCTGAAACCCTACCTTACAATCCATGGCTACCAACCCTGAATCTTCCTCCACCAACAATCCCGAAACAAGTACTGCGCCTACATATTTATTTCAACCTCCTACATTTATATTCCCACCAATTTCGGGTTCGCCGCTGCATGAACGACATGCACCAGGATTCACGGGAATCGTGAAGAAGGACATTGATGACTCCATTCCCTATGGGCAACTTGTTATTTTGGATCGGAAGAAGGAGCAGTCCGGCCATACCAAGGAACAGAGGAGGATAGCCAAATCATGAAGGACCGGATTTTGTACATGCCTCTCGCTCCTGCCCACATTCCAGACTGGGTCATGGAAATCCTAGATAGCGAGCAGGTAATCAAATATCTATCTGCTGAACCCTTACATTTTCATCCGCACATGGTATCAGAATTCTACGCTAGGGCTGTTATGAATGATGATGGAAAATCATTCAAAACATGTGTTTATGGGAATATCATTGAAGTAAATGCTGAGTTACTTGCTAAGATTTTTGGACTCCGAAATCGTGGAGAACGCATATCTCAATACAAAGTGAATGATATAGCGGAGATGGAGAGGAGATGGAATTTATGGAAAATGCTCGGTGATTTGAAGGATAGGAAAGGACAGACTATAACATTTAGGGTAGCTACTTCCATCAACACCTTGAAGGATGATTTCAAAATCCTTGCTGAGTTGGTCATCAAAATGTTCCAGTGCGACGCTGGATCATATTCAGAACTCTCTGCCAAGAAATATGCAGTTATGATGGCTCTCACAGACAAGGTGAAGGGAAATTGGGCTGAGTTCTTTTATGAGCGATGGGTAGAGCATGCGAGAAAGAACGATCATATGTCGGTAGATGGGACATTCTCTTCGAATGTCAACTTTGGATTGAAGATAAGAAAACTTTTGGAGGTTATCCTGCCAACCATGAAAGTTGATCAGGGTGTGAAGTTGCTCTTTACGGACTTCATCCCTGTAACAAAGAAGGAAGCCAACCCCCTTGATTTCAAGAAACCGAAGAAATTGACTGGCAAGAAAAATGTGGATGCTGACAAGCCTACTTCTGATGAAGAGGTGGATGAACGCTCCTTGGGTGAGCAACTGTTGCAGCAAGCTACTCCTTTGACCGTTGAGGAAGTTGTTGTACTGACCAAGAATGCTGAAACAGAGCAGTGCTTTCAGCAACTTGAGAAGATTGTGGAACTTGGTGATCTGCCAACTGAGAAGATAGACGAGATCATGACCAATGAAGCTTCTAAGCAATCAACACTCATTCTGGGTCAGATTGCCCAACCAATTCCAACGGGGCAGAAAACAGAGGTTGCAACTACCGGGAGGAAGAGGACTCATAATTGTCTCTTCAGGACTGCTGATCTCCAGGAAGAGGAAAAGCAACGAGCAGCAATTGAAGAAGCCAGGAAGAAAGCTTCTGCTGAATAGGCTGCTGAGAAGTAGAAAATGGACAACACACCTCTGTCTTCTAAGTGTCTTGAGGATCGTCTCAAAGGCATTAGGGCAATCAAGAAGAAACGAGATGCTGAGAAGAAGATATTGGAGACCAAACAGTACAGGAAGGAGGTTGACAGGATCACTTTTAAGGCCAGAGATCAGAACTTTGAGCAAGTCAAACAATCTCATGATGAGCGTAAGGCCCGAAAGACCTATTGGTGAGACAGTGGACAAGGAAGCTGTTGAAACATTGGACGAAGCAGCAAAGAAAAACAAGTTAGCAGTTGACATTATTGAGAAAGGAAAGACAAAGGAAGGCGTTCTAATCCTTGTTGAAGTAGACGCAAGTGAAAAGATTGTACCCGGTGAGAAAGCTATGTCCGATGCAGAGTTTAATGAGCTGCTTCAATCTGGCGCATTCAATGCTAAAGAGCAATCCAAGGGGACAAAGGTTCAATTTCGCGAACCAGTTGAAGGTCCCAGCTACAACAATAGCTCAGAAGAGGTCGTGCCACTTAGGATGGAGGATGTTAGGCCCCCCAGAGATCGGAATGCTGAGTCATTAGGAGCCAGAAAACAGAGCGAAGATACAGCCGTGTCTGCTGGGAAACCTTCCGCTGAGAAGGAAATTCTTGTATCTGTTGAGAAATCTTCTGCTGAAGAAATGGCTTCGAGACTTGCTGAAGGGTCTGTTGCTTCTGAAGATATGATTGTGGAATCTGCTGAAGGAGTCAATGTTGCTAAGAAGACACCTGCCGTTGCTGATGACAACACACAAGCAGAGGAATGAATGGAGGAGGAAATATCTCCTGCTGGAGATTTGGTTGAATCCACATGTTCTTTAGGCTCTGATTCAGAAGACGAATCCGGTGAGGTATTTGATGCAAAGATTCTTCAACAGTTTCCCACCGCCAAAAATGAAGTACTAAGGATTCCATATCATGGATTGTCAGCCAAACTCTTTCGCTCAAGGAGAGTAGCTCAATGGTGCGTAGCCGTCTCCCTTGACGACGACTTGAATGCTGATCTTCATGATTGGGGTGTTGAGATCATGGCATTTGTTAATGAAGAAGTCAAGAGGGACATTGCCGAGGTGTTTTATGTTGCATTAGATGAAACAACCGATGAAGGCAAGCTGCTTGGAAGAGAGCTTCTGTGATGGAAAGTCTATGTCTATACAATGCATGAGTTATGCTTTGAAGAGAGGATGATAATCATTGCCATGAAATGCTTAAACTTTTGGCGTGCAGAAGAAGCTTGGGTGAATGATTGGATGGATCAACCTCCATGTACGAAGCAGTTCTCAGAAGTAGTTCTCAGATAAACAAGTGTTGGAGAGATTGAAGGTCATTCGTGCTCACATACTGTTTTCTGCATCCTTGTCATTGCCTCCTTCAGAGTTCGCCCCAGATGAACGCTCTGTAGCACATATGCAGTTAACAAAACGTCAAAGGCGTGTTGTTGTTACCTATCAGCAACGCAAAGCCGCATATGAGGAGAAGCTGCGTGTACGAAGCATGGAGCTGGATGCCATTGAACAGGCTAAGGAAGAAGAAGCCAAAAGACTGCACTTTACTAAAATGGTTACACTTCACAAAGGTGTTAACCTAGCTGCTGCCTCAATCCAAGCCCCAGAAGCTTCTGATTCTACTCTGGATTCAAATCAGATTGTGGTGAAAGATTCGATGGCAATTGTAATCGAAGAAGTTGTTGAGGAACCTGCTAACCCAGTTGCGGAGGAAGCAAACACTCAAGGTCTGGCGATTTTGGTTCCAGAATCTGCTGAGATTATAGTAGATGGTGCAGATAGTGTGAATCCTACTACAGCAATAGGGACTGAAATGGTTATTCCTGATACCCCCACTGCTGTTGAACCTGTGCAAGTAAACCTCCAGTCCTACGTGGTTTCTTTGATCAACACAGCGTTCCACCAACGTGACATTCAACAAGCTAAAATAGTTGAAGAGGTCCAAAAGGAGATTGCTGATGTACGAGAAGCAGTTTCTGAAGTTCAAACCTCTATCACCGAGGTTTAGCAAAAGGTTGGTCAAGTTAAGGAGCAGATCACGCACGTGGAAGAAGTCGTCTCTACGGTACAGACAAGTGTGGTCACTCTTCAGGTGGATCTTGATGAGCACAAAACCTTTTCCACCTCTATTTTGGATGCGCTCAAAGAGGGGGAAGATCAAAGGATTGTTGAGGAGGCAAAGATTAAAGCAGAGCAAGCAGAGCTCGCGCGGAAAGAAAGAGAATTCTTTCAGGCAATGTTAGAGAGGCGGTTGGAGTTAGAAGCAAAGAAGAGAGCGGAGCATCAAGCACGGATGGAGAAACTCATGGCCTTGACAATGAAAAAGGTCGATGCCCTTGAAAAACCAAAACCTCCACCTGATGCCTAGAACTAAGGTCGTCTATCTCTATTGCTCACATTCTGTCATGTTTTTATTTTTTTGCTATTTCTGAATGATTTCATTGTACTCATATTTTTTCAAAAACATATATGAAATCATCAGATTCGTGACAAAATCTCATTGTCACTTCTAATTTTTCCGTGTGCGTAAATTAGTTGACATACACTCTTCGTGTATTCAACAAATTTGAATGTGGATGCTATGTTCTAAATGGTTACTGATTGGTTGGTAAATGTCTGCTATTCTTAAAGATGCTAGGATTTCTAGCATATTATACTTGCAGCAGTTATTTGTGTATTGTTAAGCGAGAATATTTCCCAGCATATTTTGAGGGGGAATTTTATTTAAAACCAATCATCTTGCTAAAAAGACTTTAAGTAGATAAAATTCTGAGTTAGTTTGTCTAGCTAAAATGTTGTAATCCTCAGATCTTTATCTACTGAGTCTCAGCAATCGATAGTAGGCTTTGATTGCACCAAAAAGGGGGAAATTGTTGGGAATTATCTTGTAATTCTCCCCTTAGGAACATATTTGTAATAGGTTTTGTTAATCAAAGCCTTAGCATTTGGTCGATCATTGCTGAATTCTAGCATAGTCTAGCAACTCTTGTAATGTCCTGTATAGGCTAAGTATTGAGTTGTAATAGATTAGGTTGCTAGAAGTGTTCCTAACAGATAAAGAAGAAGGTGAGCATTTGCTAAAAGTCAAGCGGTAGCAGAATGCTGAGGAGTCAGCATTTGCCAGCACATCGCTGATTGCTAAGGGCGTTAGCAATCAGGAATCGAAGGAATCAGAGCCTATATGAGCAACTGCTGAGAAGTCAGCAGTCCGACATCCATCTAGCAGATTGCTAGGGAAGATTAGCAGATCGTTCGGAAGAAGCTTAGCAAAGCGATACAACCAACAACAACTGCTACAGTACCGTTCTAACAGACGTACACACAAAGGACAAAAGCATTCCCAAAGTAGTTCGGAAAGCTCTGTACGACACCAGAAAGAACAGATAAAGTCGAACCACTCTTGGACAAAGAAACCGTTGTGTCTAACGGGTATGGAGATTCAAAGTTTGAATCTCCAGGTATAAAAGACAAGTCCAAAAGTGAGAGAAGACTACTGCTTTACTCACTCTCTACTCACGAACTCTTATTCAAGAGATTCCTCAGACAAACAAAGAAAAAGCACTCACGAGAGCATTAACAAGACAAGAATAATCTTTAAAGCTCTCAACCACCGAGTTTCCCCCACATTCAAGATCTGACACTCAAGTGGTTCATTGAATCCTTTTTAAGGTTCAATCATTGGGATTCCTTCCGACCTTGGAAGAATCCAACAGTCATTTTTATCAAGATCTGACTCCGACGGGCATCTTGCCAAAAACAGATAAGTTCAGGAGAGAACTCTAAAATCTCCCATCACTATCAGTGAAAGTCAAGTTTTACGAAGGTGTCGCCCTTCACTTGACTGTAGCTGGGTCTGACTAAGGATTGCGAAGTATCGGAGGATAGTTGTAGAGTAGCCAGCTCAAAAGCTCACTGACCTACTACACGGAAAAGACGATTCCTTGTACTTTGTATACTTTCTTAGTGAATTCTTAGCATTTCGGCTAAGGAGTGGACGTAGATATTTTGATCGAACCACTATAAACTTGGTGTCGTTATCTTGTTTTACTATTTTATTGCTTAAATATTGAACTGTGCTTTTAAACCTAGCATCAGAGTTGCTAGTGTATAACTATAAGAAAACATAAGTCTAGTTGGGCTAAAACTCTTTGAAAATATCTTAAAAGTGCAAGTGAACGATTAATTATTCCGCTACAACTCGTGTGAGAGTTTTATCTTAATCACGACGACTCTGATCTTAGGGACCAACAATGGCTTTTTATGAGAAGGAGGATGTAGACTGGGCTGCCTTTGTCTTCCAGCGGGTGCGGAAGTCTATGGAGCTTATGCCAGACGTCCCAGTTCCTTACGGGATGCAGCTGAGCTGGCTCTTGGAGCAGAGATTTCCATCCCTTGCGCAGGGTCCGACCAACATCAGAGAACCTGACTTTCATCCTCCGAGGCCTCGTGCCTCTCACTAACTGGAATCGACAATTCATTTCTTTTGAACATTGTAGTCTTTTTGCTTTCGTAATGTACTTCTTGATAATGGAATGAAATTTCTTTAATTTTCCAGTCTTGATATACAGATCGCGACAACACAGTTTCCTTAGTTGTACATTTCATACACTTGTATATGATTTACACTTTTGAAATCTCAGAATCTGAACTTCCTTCTTTAGTAGTAACTAAGTAGTCTCAAAATTGCAGTTGTACATTCATGGATTAATTGATTGCATAGCCTACTCCTTTAGCTTCCTGTATTTTTTTGCCTTTACGTCTGTTCTGGAGTAATGAGATGCAGAGCACTTAATTCTGATTCATCGATCCTTGTGCAGAAATCTCCAATAAATACTCTTATCATGAAGTAATATTAATCACTTCATATTTCCACAAGTTTCTCTGCTTCCTGTAATATTTTCTGGAAATGAATCATTTTCCTGACATGGTGAATGATATTGCAAAATTCACCATCCAACGGAACAAGATCCTTGATTATGGTGGATTTTGGCGACAGAACTAGAATACTCCCAATGTCTTTAATGAAGTGCTGGCAAAACTACAGGCTAACCATCTTGAATCCTTTGTGGCCAAGGAACCTTATTCCTTCCACAGAGACTTATTGAAGGTGCTTGCCTACAACTCTACAGTCACGGAGCACGAGATCTAATTCAATCTTAATGATGAGGAGTTCCATTTGATTGCTGACTATCTTGCTACTAAGTTTGGGCTTAAGCAAGGTGGCATCCCGGTCAAGGACTATCTCAAATATATCATAGAACCTGAGTGGTCAGCATTGCAGCGGTGGAGGGTAGCGGAGGTCGGTTTCCATCCAACTGTGACTAGCAATTTTCTCAAGCCGCGTTATCAAGCGACCTTTGACATAATTAACCAAATGGTGGTTGGAAACTTTCTTCTGGATACGGACTTTTCACTGTTGGTATGGAAGGCTATGCTGGCATTTGAGGACCAGACTGACGTAGATTGGGCTGCTTTCATCTTCGACCGCCTGATAACTGCATTTAAGAATCTTCCTGAGGTCACCATCCCATACGGCATGCAACTAGGCTGGCTCATTGAGAAGCGGCTCCCTCTCCTGATGGAGGATGGGACAAGGCTGATTGCCATCGACTACTATCCTTCAAAATGTTCTTTCTCCTACTTCCCATATATGTAAACTCCATGTATCTTGTTTGGAAAAAGTATCCTCCCCTTTATAATGAATGAAGTAGTTGTTTTTCCTTTGACTTAAACAAACTACCAACAATAACAAATTGTAACTGACTTAACAAAAGACTTTAACTCGTACAGTTTGACAGTTTTGAATCAATCAATTATCATCTCCTTCTCTTGAGATTCCATCAAACTCTAGAAGACCTAGTTTGATGCATAGATCTTTGAAATGAGCCTCAGGTAGCAGTTTGGGAAAGAGGTCCGCTAACTGATCTTCAGTTCTAATATATCCCACCGAGACATCTTCCTTCTCAACATGATCTCGAATGAAATGGTGACGAATATCGATGTGCTTCGTCCTGGAATGTAGCACTAGATTCTTTAAAATAGAAACTGCATTTTTGTTATCACAGTAGATAGGAACACATCCAGTGTCTACTCCAGAATCCTTAAGTTGCTGCATAATCCAAAGCAGTTGAGCACAACAGCTGGCTGCTGCTACATATTCTGCCTCTGTAGTCGATGTAGCCATGGAATGTTGTTTCTTGTTGAACCAGCTGATTAGTTTATGTCCTAAAAACTGACAGGTTCCACTTGTGCTCTTTCTGTCAATCCTGCAGCCTCCAAAATCTGAATCAGAGAATCCATTTAGCATGATTCCATCTGTTTTGGGGTACCAGATACCTAGAGACTTGTTGATCCCGATTTATCAGGGTATAACTTGGCAGCGAAAAATGTGTTAGTTCGTTTCTTGCACTCTGCTGGTTACTCAGCTGAC
>JAPKLW010000131.1:536027-597253 GCA_026898455.1 Plectranthus barbatus | reverse complement strand
ATGGATCCCAGGTATTTATAGACGAGGGATCCCATTCAAATCTACTAGCCGTTTGGACACATCCGGAATGGGTCTCTGTCCTCGGATGTACTTCAGACGGCGGCAGGTAGGAATTTCAGGAAAACGCCATACCTGTGTCTGCTTTTTCTGACACAGACCTCTATGTGTCAGAACGGCATTATTTCGTCAGTACGAGGAATCGCAACTGGTGTCTTGAACTGATAGACTTTAAGGATATCCTTCCTTAAAGTCTTACTTTGTCAGTATATTCCTCAGACGAATCTTCTTTTTGTCTCTAAGACTCTGGGAGAACGAATCTTCAATTCTGCTGGTAACCTCCGACTGGTAGAACATACTGGTGATCTTGTGCTGGCAGTCTCTGCTGGTGACTTTCCTTAGCACAATCAAGGTCTACCAATTTGTCTGGATGTTAACTCTTGGAATCTCCCATGATTGGTGGCTTCACCGCTGGTGAATAGTGTCAGCCAGAACACGTATTCTGCTGGTAGGATTTGTCAGCCTCCTGCTGGTGAAATCCTTCCAACTGGTGAACAGTAGCCAGTCATTAGCTCTTGACTCCACGCTGATGAACAGTGTCAGCATGGGTCTGTCAGTCGTCTGCTGGTGAAATCCTTCACCAAGTAAGAGATTCTCATGCTGATGAACAGTGTCAGCATGAGTCTTGATCAGCTACGACTTACAACTCAAAAGACCTAAACAGGACTTTACATTTGAGACTAGAGCTATTCTAGAGACAAACTGACGCTGGTTGGACTTAGGATTTGATCCACCAAAACACTTAAACACCAAATCAAAGATCTAAGCTATCAACTGGGGAAGGGAAACTTTGATAATTTTCCCAACAAGACTCTTTACTCTTAAGGTATCTCACGACCCTCTTTGCCGCTTCCATGTGTGATTTCTTTGGATTAGCCTGGAATCTTGCACATACTCCCACGACATAAGGTAAATCAGGTCGGCTGGCAGTTAGATACAATAAAGACCCAATTATTCCTCTATAAGCTATTGGATTGATAGGTTCTCCTTCTTCATCGAGAGTGATCTGAGAACTGGTGCTCATAGGAATTCTTAGTGACTTTGTCTTCTCTTTGTTGATTAGGTCTTGGGTGTACTTTTTCTGACTTATAAAGATCCCTTCGTCAGATTGATCAACTTGCAAACCAAGAAAGTATGTCAACTTTGATGGGTTTTGTATACTGAAAGCATTTATTATAATGAGTATACAACGGTTTATTTCTCCTATCTATTAACAATCGTACATGTATGAACAATGGTATCCTCATGTCTCACCGATAGGGACGATCATACGGCGTGTTGTAGATCGCAGAAGACCGTATGATCACTTGACCTAGTGAGACATAAACCTGATCACAGCCGAGACAGCGTATGAGGATACATCTGTCCGGAAGGCTGCGGCATTGTCGGAATAAGTAGTCTGTCTTGGTTACTTGACATGCTGGCACGCAGAGGTGGCGTATTGATGGACCGCAGTGAGATGTATTCGTCTGTCTGACATCAGTGAATACAAGATCTCGTTATATTGATTGAGTCCAAACCCTAACGAAGGTTCAGGGGTTTGCACGGGTTGACTGTTGCTTTAACTTGCCATGGTGGAGAGCCTAAGTAACGTGCTCGTATATCCACATCTTGGGTAACAACAGTTCGTGTAGTACCGCCTGAGACTGGGTTCAGGTAACCATATCCGAGTAATATGATGGGGACATTCCCTGAGGAGCTCAATAACATTCATCGTGCCAAAGTCCTGCAGGCTGATTAAGTTCAGGCACGAGTGATAAGGTTTGAGTGGTACTACTCAGGAATAATAAGATATTGTTTAATTGTAGTTAGAGCTTGTCAGAGGCTCCGATTAATTAATGGATGTCCGGTAACCTTAAAATGGGGATTCTCAATTAATGCAGCCCGTTCTCATAACGTGGTAATAAAGGGGTAGGTCAGTATTAATTCTGTGGTGAAAAAGAATTAATATTAATTAATTAATTGTGTCCTGGGTTGTGGACATGGGAATTAATTAATTTATAGGCCCACTTTATTATTTGCATTAGGTCCCAGGTCTGGCCCAATAAGTGTGTTGAATTGAGCCCAGCAGCCCACTAGGGTTTTACAACCCTAGGTCTATAAATAGACCTCTCACTCTCTGAAACCCTAGCCACTTCATAACACAATTTGAAAAACCCTAGATCTAGAGAGTGAGATAGGGGGCGCCGATTTCAAGGGAGAAAGGAGGAGAATTTTCGAATTCTGGTCCTGCTCAAGCCACAGATCTACGGAGTCCTCACCAGTAGTAGATCTGATCAGCACCGGGATACAGATCTGAAGATCTAATCTGGAGAACAACAAATTTCCTTCTTCCTCTTTGTTCTTTCGATTTTTATTCTAGAAATTAGTATTCTAATTTCTATTTCCGCAGAGAAATCAAATTGCGTGGTTGAATTGAAGTTTGGAATTCAAACGCAAAAGATCGGTACAGAGACGACGGAATTATGGTAATCTCTCAATCCACAAATATGCATTAAATTCACAGGAGCATGCTAGGTTTTTGTGAATTTGAATTATGTGCAATATCCATAAATCGATTTGGTTCAAATTGGTTTTTGGTGATTCGGTTCACGGTAAAAACCCTACAATTGGTATCAGAGCCAGGTTTCTGATTTATGGCTCTGTTGTTCATAATTGAATTCAATATGCATGCATGGATTTATTGTTTATTGTGTTTGGTTTTTGTTCCTCGTGGCAACCCGTGCAATTCAGCCCGCGGTGGTTTATCCATGTAGGGCTGGATTAATTTTGTAAAATCACGAGAAAATCAGTGATTAGTGTAGATTTGAAAAATTGTAATAGAATAGTTTTTCTGTAATTTTTTTTCAAATTTAATTTGGATGGGTCGAGGACAAAGAACAAAGATGGAGCCGATGCAAGGCCAACGGAGACGACGGCGGGCGCAGGCGGCGCGGCAGGCTCGCACGGCCGAGGCGCGAGCAGCGCGGCGGCTGGCCGGCGGCGGCGGTTGTGGCTGTCGTTGGCTGCTGATGTCCCGTCGCGGTGGCTCGTGTTTTGGTGGTTTGTACAATCCAGTGTAAACCCTAGGGTTTGCATTAGGGTTAGGGCAAATCATCAGATCACAAAGGACTAAATCCCAAAAGATTTGGTGGTTGAAGATTTGGAGGCCCTTGAAGATTTGAAAAGCTTTGGAATTATCCAAATTAATTCAAAATTCAAATTGTAATAGATAGAATTTAATTTTTCTATTTTGGGGCCACGAGGAATTTTTGTTTGCCTTAATTGTCCTCGTATGATATGTGATTTATTTATATGCGCAATTAAGCATGTGTAGATAATAGGAATAGCATGTCTTATCGCTTTTATTATTTACAGGTTTTCAAGCATGCTTATGTGATTAATTTCTTTTGTTGGATTATATTTTGGGAATTTTTGGGCTTGTTTAATTACATGCAAAAAATTTGGAAAATATAATGGCAAAGAAATTATGTGTGCGCATAAAGAAACCTTTTAAAAGAAAAATACTTAGCAGATTTTTTAATTAAAATCAATAGACCTCCACAAAGCGGTCCTAGGCTGTAAGTGTATCTATCGTTCTAGTAAACGTCTACGAGTGTAGCTTGCTAGTTCCAAGAGGTGCATGGGTACGGTTGTTGGGATTTCTAGACAAACAATTTAAATCATGTGAATAGTGGGAGGGCTTTGCGTAAACGTCTACGAGTGTAGCTTGCGTAAACCTCTTTCACAAGTATTCTAGGATTGATTTAAATTATACTCCCTCCGTCCCATCATATTAGTCTCATATTCTTTTTCGGTCCGTCCCATTTATTAGTCCCATTTCC
This sequence comes from Plectranthus barbatus, assembly GCA_026898455.1. Lineage (NCBI taxonomy): Eukaryota > Viridiplantae > Streptophyta > Magnoliopsida > Lamiales > Lamiaceae > Plectranthus > Plectranthus barbatus. Next base: position 593,372 of record JAPKLW010000131.1, on the reverse strand, counting down.
TAAAAAGGCAACATTTTTTCCACTCATCAATAAAATATTAATTCTTCTACACTAATGCACATTGGTTATTGTGCACACTCCTATGTCCCTAATATAATGGGACGGAGGGAGTAGATAACAAAAGCTTTAAGGGTTGTGCGGTATGGTTATGTGCCATGCTAAAATGTCTCTTTTGGTCGGAGTTCAATTTGTGGTTAATTGCTTAGAAGCATCTTAGAATATAATGCAAGAATTGCATCCCTGTTCTTGAGAGATGACTTGGTCTAAGGTTTTCACTAATTATTAATTTCTAGTGTCAAAAGCATCCTGACATGGTAGTGAAATTAAATGGATTGGGGCTTAAAACCCGCAGTTCTGGTTGAGGGTGACATCGTAAACGTCTACGAGTGTAGCTTACGGTGGGAACTCTTGGGCAATTAGTTTAAAACATTTGTATTTGATTTATTAAAAGGTTTTCAATGCATTTGTTTTCGAAGTTCAACATGTATGTTCTTATTTAAGATTCTTTATTGTTTCAGATATGTCTATGTCTACTGTCGATCATATACTTGCTCTCAATCCTCTAACTGGTCCGAACTTCAATGAATGGAGATACTGCATTGAGTATATCCTCCTGACCACACAACACATGTTTGTAGTCTCTAGACGTGAGAAAGAGTACTATGACAGATGATTAGCGTCTGAGGATTTTACTTACAAGTTAATCTCAGATAACCTGTCTAGAGAACTCAAGCTCAAGTACATGGGCTATTGTAGCTATGTTGCGATCTGGATGGACTTAGTGGCCACGTTTGGTGAAGTGGAACGAACTATCAACTGTGATCTCGTAAAAAACCTAGTCTGTAAGAGAATGGTTGATGGCAGTTCGGTGACATTACATGTGATGATGATGGATAACACCATGAGACGATTCACACGTAGAGGTGGATGTATATCCGATCGGGCTAAGATTGATATAATCCTGAACTCCTTACCACTTTCATTCTATGACTTTAAGATGGATGTAGCTAAGAGAAGTGAGTACTCCTTCAAAGAGTTGCTCACTGATCTCATAGCACGACAGTCCTTCGTACCTTCATGGGAGTCTGAGTTATCAGATCTTGAGCACACTTGGGTACATTGAAAGATGTGGTTCATACTGTGTGCAAGAACATGATTGATCGCAGATCATGTGAGAGGAGGTCAAATGAAATTAAGAGGGTTGGTGTCACTTCAAGTGAGAAGGCATGCGGAAGCAAGGGACAAGGTACGTCATTTGCATTTGTAACGGAAACATGTTTAGCATCGGTTTCTACTCATTCGTGGGTAGTGGATACTGGAGCTACTGATCATGTTTGTTACATTTTGCAGGGGTTCACACCGAGGAGGGTGCTGAAGAATGACGAGGTTACCATCTCGATGGGGAACGCAGCACAAGTGAGTGCAGCTGCCATTGGAGATTTCACCTTGTACTTTGATGATTCTGTTTTAACTTTGAGAGATGTTTTGTACGTGCCGGATTTTCGGCGAAACCTTATTTCAGTTTCCAAACTTTATGTTGATGGATATTCAGTTATTTTTTATAGTGGTGTTTCTATCATTGGTAATAACGGTGTTATCTGTCGTGGAATGCTGAATAATTCTCTCTATGTTGTTAACTGTAATCATAAGTCTTCCGCAAGTATTGCATGTAATTCTTCCGTAATTGATAATCCTAGAAAGAGAAAACTTACTTCTTCTGATGAGGATGTTACATATCTCTGGCACTTGAGACTGGGTCACATCAGCTTGAAGCGGATTCAAAGACTTGCAGATGATGGTACATTGGACCTAGTCCGGGTTGTACCTTATCAAGTCTGCAAATCCTGCATCGAGGGCAAGATGTCAACTAGGCCTTTCAAGGCTAGTCAGTCTCGAGCAGAGGAAGTGTTGGAATTGATCCATTCTGACTTATGTGGACCGATGTCCACGCAGGCTCGTGGAGGTTACGAGTACTTTGTCACTTTCATTGACGACTACTCAAGGTACGGATACGTTTACCTGCATCGCTACAAGTCTGAATGCTTTGAGAAATTCAAAGAGTTCAAGGATGAAGTAGAAAAGAAAGTCGGGAAAACTATCAAGTCGCTGCAATCTGACCGCGGTGGCGAATACGTCGGTAACGAGTTCCTGCAATATTTGTCAGAAAATGGGATTACATCCCAGTGGACTGCACCGGGTACTCCCCAGCAAAACGGTGTAGCTGAAAGAAGAAATAGGACTCTTCTAGAGATGGTAAGATCAATGATGAGTTATGCAAACTTACCAATTTCGTTTTGGGGCTACGCATTGGAAATAGTAGCTTACGTGCTTAATGTGGTGCCTTCTAAATCAGTTCCTAAGACACCTTCTGAGATCTTGCTTGGTCGCAAACCTAGTTTATGCAAGTTTAGAGTATGGGGCTGTCCGGCACACGTACTGTCGAAGGAACCTGATAAGTTAGAAAGCAGGTCAACAGTAATGATGTTCATAGGGTATCCCAGGCAAACGAAAGGTGGTTACTTTTACTGTCCTGAGAGTCAAAGGGTCGTTGTTAGCACCAACGTTAGATTCTTGGAGGACGAGTATGTGAGTAATCACAGGTCAAGGAGTGATATCGTTCTTCAAGAAATTGAGAACAAAAATGCAATTCCAAGGGAAGGGGAACGTGTAGATGTGGGTGCACCTGTGAGAGGTACAGCACCACAAACACGTTCTTCAGTGCAAGGTGCAGGACCACAAGTCACTGCACCTACTACTGACACGACACCGATGCCTCGTTGTAGTGGGAGAGTTATTTTCCAGCCGGAAAGGTACATGTTCGTGGGTGAGTCTTTGGACTTGAGCCCGAAAGACGGACATGAGGACTCTGACCCACTGACTTACGAAGAGGCAGTGCAAGACAAGGATGTTGCCAAATGGCGTGTCGCCATGGATTCTGAAATTGAATCCATAATTGCTATGGATTTATACCAGAAAACTGATTTGTCGGATGGCTTTAGGGCCATAGGGTGCAAATGGGTATACAAAAGAAAGAAAGGGGCGGATGGAAAGATCACGGCTTTTAAAGCCAGACTGGTGGAAAAGGGTTATAGTCAGAAAGAGGGCATTGACTATGACGAAATCTTTTCACCGGTAGCCATGCTCAAATCCATCCGGATACTCCTTGCCAAAGCTGCGCATATGGACCTCGAGATCTGGCAGATGGATGTCAAAACCGCTTTTCTAAACGGTTACCTTGAAGAAGGTAGGGAAATCTATATGCAGCAACCCGAGGGTTACATAAGCAAGGGCGAAGAACATCTTGTCTTGAAGCTTAGGAAGTCCTTGTATGGTCTTAAGCAAGCTTCAAGGTCGTGGAACTTACGTTTCAACGATGTGATTAAATCCTATGGATTTGCACAGTTGGAAAACAAAAGTTGTGTTTACCGACTTTGTGTTAGTGGGATCGTGGTCTTCCTTGCACTTTACGTTGATGACATACTCCTATTTGGAAACAACGAGGGAGTGATGTTCGAAATCAAAGTTTGGTTGTCCGAACAGTTCCAAATGAAGTATCTGGGATAAGCTGGCTACATTCTTGGGATTAAGGTCTTAAGAGATCGTAAGAGAAGAATGTTAAGCTTATCCCAGACATCCTATGTGGATACTGTGATAGCCCGGTTCAGCATGCAACTCGCCAAGAAAGGAATGCTACCTTTCAGACATGGCATTCGTCTTTCTAGTGGGCAGTGTCCTCAGACACAGCAGGAGAAAGACGAGATGAGTCTTGTACCATACGCTTCGGCGGTGGGTAGTTTCATGTATGCAATGCTGTGTACCAGGCCAGATATCTGTTATGCCGTTGGCATGGTAGCAAGATATCAGTCTAACCCAGGCGCACTGGACTGCTGTAAAGCACATCCTCAAGTATTTGAAAAGAACTAGGAATTTCTGCCTAGTTTATCAAAGTGAGGATTTGTGTCCTGTGGGTTATACAGACTCGGATTTCCAAGGGGACCAGGATGAGAAGAAATCGACCTCAGGATATGTGTTTACCCTGGGAGGTGGAGTTGTATCTTGGAGGAGCTCAAAGCAGAAATGCATTGCTGACTCCACTATGGAGGCGGAATATGTCGCCGCCTCCGACGCCTCGAAAGAGGGGGTATGGCTCAGGAACTACCTTTTAGAGTTGGGTGTGATCCCGAGTTTGCCTAGGAGCATCACAATTTATTGTGATAACTCTGGTGCAGTGGCTAACTCAAAGGAACCGCGGTCTCACAGGGCAAGCAAACACATAGAGAGAAAGTACCATATCATACGAGAAATCGTATCGAGGGGCGATGTGCTGATTAAGAAGATTGACATTGCTGACAATCATGTTGATCCGTTTATAAAGAGCTTGCTGCATAAAGTTTACGAAAGACATATTCGTGAGCTGGGTCTGAGGTGGATGCCGACCACTGATAGTGGTTCAAGTGACAGCGGACTAGATAGACGGACTGTATACTCTGTAATAGCTTAGTTATGCTTTGAGTATAAGTGGGAGATTGATGGGTTTTGTATACTGAAAGCATTTATTATAATGAGTATACAACGGCTTATTTCTCCTATCTGTTAACAATCGTACATGCATGAACAATGGTATCCTCTTGTCTCACCGATAGGGACGATCATACGGCGTGTTGTAGATCGCAGAAGACAGTATGATCACTTGACCTAGTGAGACATAAACCTGATCACAACTGAGACAGCGTATGAGGATACGTCTGTCTGGATGGCTGCGGCATTGTCGGAATAAGTAGTCTGTCTTGGTTACTTGACATGCTGGTACGCAGAGGTGGCATATTGATGGACCGCAGTGAGATGTATTCGTCTGTCTGACATCAGCGAATACAAGATCTCATTATATTGATTGAGTCCAAACCCTAACGAAGGTTCAGGGGTTTGCACGGGTTGACTGTTGCTTTGACTTGCCATGGTGGAGAGCCTAAGTAACGTGCTCGTATATCCGTATCTTGGGTAACAGCAGTTTGTGTAGTACCGCCTGAGACTGGGTTTAGGTAACCATATCCGAGTAATAGGATGGGGACATTCCCTGAGGAGCTCAATAACATTCATCGTGCCAAAGTCCTGCAGGCTGATTAAGTTCAGGCACGAGTGATAAGGTTTGAGTGGTACTACTCAGGAATAATAAGATATTAATTAATTGTAGTTAGAGCTTGTCAGAGGCTCTGATTAATTAATGGATGTCCGGTAACCTTAAATATAGGGATTCTCAATTAATACAGCCCGTTCTCATAACGTGGTAACAAAGGGGTAGGTCAGTATTAATTCTGTGGTGAAAAAGAATTAATATTAATTAATTAATTGTGTCCTGGGTTGTGGACATGGGAATTAATTAATTTATAGGCCCACTTTATTATTTGCATTAGGTCCCAGGTCTGGCCCAATAAGTGTGCTGAATTGAGCCCAGGAGCCCACTAGGGTTTTACAACCCTAGGTCTATAAATAGACCTCTCACTCTCTGAAACCCTAGCCCACTTTATAACACAATTTGAAAAACCATAGATCTTGAGAGTGAGATAGGGGGCGCCGATTTCAAGGGAGAAAGGAGGAGAATTTTTGAATTCTGGTCCTGCTCAAGCCACAGATCTACGGAGTCCTCACCAGTAGTAGATCTGATCAGCACCGGGATACAGATCTGAAGATCTAATCTGGAGAACAACAGATTTCCTTCTTCCTCTTTGTTCTTTTGATTTTTATTCTAGAAATTAGTATTCTAATTTCTGTTTCCGCAGAGAAATCGAATTGCGTGGTTGAATTGAAGTTTGGAATTCAAACGCAAAAGATCGGTACAGAGACGACGGAATTACGGTAATCTCTCCATCCACAAATATGCATTAAATTCATAGGAGCATGCTAGGTTTTTGTGAATTTGAATTATGTGCAATATCCATAAATCGATCCAGTTCAAATTGGTTTTTGGTGCTTCGGTTCACGGTAAAAACCCTACAATCTTGCCCATCATGCTCATCTGAAATTTGTTCTGCATCTGCTGGGCAAACTTCTCACATAACTTGATATTTTTGCTTCCAAAGATGATGTCGTCTACATAGATCTGAACAACTAGGATGTCCTCTCCATCCTTTATCTTAAATAGTGTTCGATCTATAGCATTCTTTTCAAATCCACTTTTGATCAGAAACTGTGAGAGAGTTTCATACCATGCTTTAGGTGCTTGCTATAATCCATATAAAGCTTTTCTTAGCTTGTAGACTTTATTTCCTTGCTTGAAACCTGGGGGTTGTTCGACGTAGACTTCTTCCATTAATTCTCCGTTGAGGAAAGCACTCTTCACATCCATCTGAAGAACTGTGAAGTTGTGGTAGGCTGCATACGCCAGAAATAGCCAAATAGCTTCCAGTCTGGCAACTGGCGCAAATGTCTCATCAAAGTCTATTCCTTCGCATTGTGTGTATCCCTTTGCAACCAGTCTTGCCTTATTTCGAACAATAGTACCGGTCTAATCTCTTTTATTCTTGAAGACCCACTTGGTACCAATCACAGACTGATGTCTAGGTCGATCCACCAGATACCACACATTGTTGCGAGTGAACTCATTTAGTTCTTCCTGCATCGTATTTATCCAGTCTGTTGATTGAAGAGCTTCTGTGATCTTTACTGGTTCGATCTAAGATAAGAAGCAAGACATCAGTGTTGTCCCTTGTCTGGTTGGCCAATTAGGTTTCTTCACAGGTACGGCTTCAGCACGAGCAGCTGGGTTCTCAGAAGCTTCAGGATGTTCCTCTTGAGATGGTGTACTTAAAGATTCTGGAACTGTTTATTCTTCTTCTTCAGAAACTCCTTCATCTCCTTGTTCTGGAACACCTTCATCTCCCTGACTTGGAACTGCATTCTGATCAGCATCTGGATTCTGAATGGCAGTCGGCTAGCCATCTGATTCCGCTTCCTTAGTATCGTCAAGGTTGACTTCCTTGGTCTCAGCTTGCTTTGCTTCCAAAATAGTTCTTGGTTCTTCAGGGGGCTTCTTTTCACCTGAATCTTCAATGTTTATGGTCTTTCAGGCCACAGCGATGGCATTTGCATCATCGGCCCTATTGGCTGCTTGGGGTTCATCTGAGGCAACTAGAATCTCAGGGATATCATTCATAGATGTAGTCAGAGGAACTGTTTGGTCATGATTAAGATCACTCTTAGGTTCCTCATTGACATCCTTCATCTCATGATTCCCCATACTCAGTTCTTGAAGTGTCCTGCGCACTAAAGTAGCTTCATCAAAAACAACATGACATGTTATTTCCACAAGCTGGGTTGTCTTGTTGAATATCCTATATCCCTTATATGAAGGATGTCCATACCCGAGGAAAACACCTTCATCAGCCTTAGGGCTGAAGGTATTCAACTTAAACTTCCCATTATTGTGAATATAACATGGAGAACCGAAAGCACGAAGATGAGTTATAGAAGGCTTACGACCATCGTAGATCTCGTAGGGAGTCTTGTGCAGCCACGTGTTGAATGCACTTCTATTCTGTGTGTAGCAGGTTGTCATCAAGGCTTCTCCCCAAAATCCTTTTCCAAGGTCGGTATCGGCCATCATGGTTCTCACTACTTCTTTGAGTGTTCTGTTTCTTCGCTCAGCAAGACCATTTTTTTAGGAGTTCTTGGGGAAGACTTGTCATGTCCAATTCCAATTTCAGCACAGAAGTCCATAAGAGGTCCATTGCAAAATTCTGTCCCATTGTCTGATTTTATCCTCTTCACTTTCACTCATTTGTCATTCTGAAGGCGTGTGATCAGTTCTGGTAGCTGAACTTTGACTTCGTCCTTGGATTTGTGCAGCACCACCCATGTGTATTTCGAGTAGTCATCCACAACCACTAATGTATATCTTCTTCTTCCAATTGTGGGTGGTGTAACTGGACCAAACAAATCCATGTGGAGCAGTTCCAAGATACTTTCAGTGCTTGTTGTGACTGGTATGTTCTTGAAGGAGGCTTTTGTCTGTTTTCCGAGCTGGCACGATTTAGACACTCCTTCTTCTGTGGCAGTTCTTTAACTAGATTATGCTTCACCAGATGCCGAATTGAGTTGAAGTTCAGATGATTTAGTCTCTTGTGCCACAACCAGTTTATGCCTTCTGAGGAACTGAGTGTTATGAGGCATGTCCCTCTTTCTCCACTGGACCAATTTACAATATATAGACCTCCTCTTCTGATTCCTCTGATTATTGTCTTGTGCGTCACTTTGTCTATTATGTGGCATTCTGATTCTTCAAATCTGACAATATAGCCACTCTCACTCAGTTGGCTTATACTAAGAAAATTGTGCTTCAGATTGGTGACCAAGGATACGTTCTGAATGATGATTCCATTGTGCTCCACGCATCATTTCCCAATCACTTCACTGTGGCCTTGTTCCCAAAACTAACAAATGCTCCTTCGTACATTTTAAGGTTCTTGATTAGATCCTTTTCTCCTGTCGTGTGAACTGAGCATCCGCTGTCTAGTATCCATGTTTTTGCCTTGTTTTGACAACTCGATCCCTACAACACAGAAAATTTATTTAGGTCCCCGTATCCTTTCGGGTCCTGCAAGGTCAGTCATGTGGATCCAACCTTTTGGTATCCACACTTGTTTCACTCTTACAGTTCGTGAAACAAAATCACTTTTTTGTGATTGATCTACCTTTCTTCTAGGAAAGTGTGTGCTGTGTGAATGCATGTTATGTAAGATTGTGGTGTGTGAACTCTTCCTAAAACGACTGTCCTGGAAAGAATTGAGAAACTGTTCTCGGTTGTGTAGCCATCACAGTCTTTTGAGAGTAAAAATGTCTCGACTCAGGCCTCGAATAGGTGTATCCCTTATTCGGATGACTGTTATAATAGAACTGTGGTCTATCATAGCTTCTTGGATTTTTATCCAGTTGTCGAACAGACTTCCTTGCAACATTTACATGTTGCTTAGTCATTCTTGTTGGTAAAACTGGATTTCGTGCATAAGGAACATTACGCCTATCCAGTTTACAAAGGAGGTCAGTTTTCCTCTCGATAGTTTGCTTATACAGTTTTCGAACTGTGTTAGCATTCTGCTAAGGTGCCATTTTCGAGTCAATTTTTTACCAGCATTTGGTCTTGACATTTTGATTGACTGGCTTCTTGGAATTGACCTTACCCTCTTCCAACATAGTGCCTGAACTGAGTTTGGCTTTGACAAAGCCTAAGTGACTTTTCTCAGTTCCTGAAATGGATGCATGATTTCTCAAGACTTCCTTTTCATTATGGCATTCCACAAATCCAAGTTCGAATTTATCAGATGGTGATCTTTGAGCACTCAAGATCTCTTTTAATTGTCTTGAACTCTTCTTAAAAGAACAATCACACTTAACATATTCAAATTTCTTTAGAGAATCGCGCTCTTTTGAAACATTTTCAAAATCTTTAAAAAGTTTAACATGTTCTTCTCTTAAATAATTCAGCTCCTCGCTTAGTGACCTCATTCTTTTGACTTCATTGGTCAAAACTGAAATTTGTAATTACAGTGAGGCATTTTCACTAATTAATGTATCTTTAATTTCATGAAATTTTTTAAATTCTTTAATAATTTTTTTCAAGTGAAATATCCTCTGAGCTTGAATGAGAAGGTTCATAGTTATCATCAAAACAAATAGATGTACTAGATGAGGGAAGATTAGTTGTTACCACTATTTCATGGTTTGAAGAACTCTCTTCTTCATCAGTAACGTCTTCGTCAATGGCCGCCATGAAGGCTAGGAATGCATCCTCATCATTTTCATCCTCAGATGTATAGTAGCTATCATCATGGTTCTGTACGTCTGGCACTTCGGTTCTTATGAGCATTGCTTGGGCAACAACTTTGGATGCCCTCCTTACGAACACCTTCTTCAATCTGTCTCTCTCCTCCTGAGAGACTAGAGGGCATTCATACTTCAGATGATCTGGAGAGTTGCACTCGTAACATGTGAGTGGCTCTCTCTTTGTGAACCTTTGTTCACTGGACTGTGCTTCGTTTTCCTTTCCTTTTGCTGTCTCGAGAAGTATGGTCAGGTTCTTCAACTGTTCCTCCAGTTTGGCAACTGACAATTCAGTTTCTTTCTTCTGAACTGTGTTGGAGGTGTCCTTCGCTGGTGAGGATTGATAGGCAGTTTTCTCGAAGTAAAATGGCTTTTTTTTTAGCGCCTTTGGAAGTCTCTCTTCACGAAGAATGTTGTGTCACCATCAACTGTTGAATTTGGGGTTCAAACAGCTTCATCTGGATGTCCCATTCATGGGCTTGGAGTTTGGCGAACAGTTCTTTGGTGGTCATTTTGAAGAGATCCATGGTCTTCAAACTGGTGGTTTTGGCAAACCAATCTTCCTTCGGCAGTCTTGAAAGAATCTTGGCATTCATGTCGGCCACTTTTTCTTCTCTTCCAAGATTCATCATTTCACTGATGATGGCATTAAACCTTGCTTCCATTGATTTGATTGTCTCGCCAGGTAGCATCTGGAAAGATTCATATTTCTCTACGATGACCTGCTTCTTGTTGCGCTTCATCGCCTCTGTTTCTTTTGTGAGGTCGTTGATCCAATCCCAAAGTTCCATGGCCGTGTTGTTCTCTATGGTTGCGTCCTGGAGGGAATCTGGGAGAGATTGTATGGTCATTTCCTTTGTGATGAGATCAACCTGATGACGTTTCTTGTCCTCGAGTGTCCAATCCTCCATTGGTTTATCTATCATCTCGACAACACCTGGATTCTCTTCTGTCGCAAGGTGATCTTTAGGAACCCGGATCTTCAGAGGTCCATTCTTAAGAACTTCATCCATCTCTGGATGTTGAGCTTTTAGTTAAATGAGACACCTCTTCTTCCATACTTCGAACTTCTTTGGGTTGTACATGGGAAGGCTTGGATAACTCATCATTATCTTAAGATAATCTGCTCGCTAATCACACTAGACAAACAATTAGAGTGTAAGGAAGTACGGATCCGGTCTAAAGCAACTCAAGAACAGGATAGTCTAGAAAGACCGACCTGCGCTGATACCACTTGTTGGTCCCAGATCAGAGTACGTATAATCTGCAGCGGAAGTATAAAAATAGTTAAATACACTCTAATTCGCGGGCAGTTCAGTTTCTTATTAACTCAGTTTATATGTGACAGTTTTAGAAGCACAGTTTATGTTATCCAGCAGTTTAGGTTAACAATTTTACAATTATAAATAAGTAACAGTTATACACTTCAACACTTTCAAAGTAAGTGTTGAAGGTTACAAGGTAAATTGAAAACTGTTAAATGCGTATGGTAAACGAAAATTGTAAACGACACAAAATATTTATAGTGATTCGGAGCCTTAAGTCCTACATCCACTCTTCGGATATCAGATCCGGAAATTCACTAAGTTATGAGATATAATCCTCACGATCAATAGCCAGTTGCTGTAGAAACTTCCGTCCACAGCACAATGGATCACTCACCCAGGTAGTTGTACTTCACTCCTTCTTCAGTTCGTCGAAGGCTCCAAGTCTTCTCTGTGAACTGGCAGTCATCGAAGATGGACTGAGGACAAATCTCCCTTTTCTTTCTCCGGTAGAATGGATGGTTCAGTTCTTCCCAGAACGTACACTGGTTGGTAGTTGCCCGTAATAACATGCTCTTCCTTTGCAAGATCAGGCTACTGTGTTCTTACTCTGAAAGTAAGAACACCAAGTTAGTAGATTAAGTCAGCAGACTTAATCCTCGTGTACCCAAGGTCACACGGTGAATCTCCTAGGATTCTTTAAGCAATGAATGCCTCGTGTTCAATAAATGAACCACGGTATTCATGCCTTCTTGGTTGAGAGCGTTTAATGCTTGAGCTTTAATTTCAACAGAGAGGCGAGAGTAAATGTATCGGAGATTCAAGAGATGCGAAGGTTTAAAGGTGTAAAGATTTTTCTGTCTCTGTTGTTCTTGCTATTTATAGGTTGGTAACCAGAAAATAGCCGGTAGAGACATTTTGAAAGATGTCCAATCATAGTCCATCCTTCTCTGAAAAAGTCTCATGCTTCTCTGTTTTTTCTGCTACACTGTCCTGCTATGCAGGGCAGTTTGTACTTGATGTGTCAGACGTCTTGTAGCCGTGTGAAGCACACACAAATAACACGTTAAAATTATCAATTCGGTCTCTTTCTCATTCGCTCAAGTAGATATCATCTACTCCATTGAAGGGTATTAATAGCTAGGTAACACAATAGTCGTTGGGTTTTTTATCTATCTAGGCGATGAATTGTAAGCAAAACTTTAAAGGCAAACAATTAACTAGTAAACTAATTGCAACTTCTCCAAGCAAACAATTAAATCAATTGTATAGGTAGATCAAGATAGCAAATCCAACAACTTAGAAGATAGTGAGTGATTGTAAACTTCAATTGTTCCGAATTAAACCAAGTTATGTTGCAAACTAACTTTAATTCCTATGAGGTTGAGCAACCGACTTTAAAGTCGCTAGTCACTTGCTACGGATAACTAGCGGTAGATGACAATCAGAGTTGCAAACAGCTACGTTATTAACTCCTAAGTCACTCACAACCGATTGTCGATTATCGCCCTACAATCCTAGCACCGCACATGGATTGCCCTACATCTTCGGGGCTGCTGGCACGTTTGGGCTCGATCGAGCCTGCCTCGCTTGACCGAGCGAGGCCACTGTCCAAGGCCTTCGACCCAGCTCGGCCGAGCCTGCGTTGCTCGGCCAAGCTTCCCCTGTTTCAGCCAATTTTAGTCCTCTTTTCGACATCTTTCCGATCATGTTGCCTTCCATCCTTTCTATTCTTCATACACAAATTGTCAAATGAAAGTATAACACCACAAACAATTAGGAACCCTTCACACAACAAACCACATTATTCAACAAAAATCAATAACAAACCATTATTCAAAAATGCAAAGTAACAAAATTTAAACATTGGGTTGCCTCCCAATAAGCGCTTGTTTAACGTCGAAAGCTCGACTATCATACCTCATGTCAATCGTGGTCAAAACGAGTTGAACCGGAACTCATACCTCGGTCAATGATCACATGCTCCTCCGGGAAAAGAAAGCTTCCTTCTTGCATTTCGTGGTGGATCCGTATCCACTCGAGCTTTCTTCAAACGATTTTGATCAAGCTCTTCTTCATCCCCTAGATCTTTGTAAACTTCATTCTCCTCACTTATAAGTTTTAAACCCGGATCAAGCACATCCTTCAACCTTTTCTTTTTTCCAACTTTCTCAAATTCACTTGCATCCACATTCTTCGGAGGTAAAGAAAATACGACTTCCTTGCCACAAAAACAGAATGTAAGTTCACCATGTTTCATGTCAAATACAGCATCGGCTGTGAGCAAAAATGGCCTCCCAAAGATCAGTTGTATACCCCCCTTATTTTTCATGTCAACTACAAGAAAATCTCCCGGAGAGGTAAACGTCAACACTTCAACATGGACATCTTCAACCACCCCTTTTGGGCAAAACAAAGCATGATTAGCCAATTGAAGCACTTGACTTGTAGATTTAAGGTTTCCAACCTCCAACTCCTTGTACAAGTCCCATGACATAAGGTTGACACTCGCTCCGGAATCGCACAATGCCTTCTCAATACATTTATCTCCAATCTTACATCCAACTACAAAACCTCCAGGATCTTCTTTCTTACTAGCAATATTCCTTTCTCCAAGCTCACAAGTACCACTTTCCAAGATCTCTTCTCCTCCAACTAACTTATCCAACATAGGTACCCTTTCTATCTCCTCCGGTAAAGGCATTTCAATGTCACCTTTCTTCACGTAATCAAAGAAACTCACGTTCTTAGTTTGCTCCTCCTTTTTCGATTCTTTGTTCTCAATTTCTACCTCAACTTCTATTCCTTCTTCAATGTTTACTTTCAATTCTTCTTCAACTTCCCCCATTTCAATCTTAGGGGTCATCACTTCCAAGTTATCCTCCATCCTACTTTCACCTTCTACCATGTTACAACCTTTCTTTTGCACCACTTCCGTATCACTCGGAAACTTCCCAGCTTGATGCTTCCCGCTTAATTGTTAGCAGAAATTTGAAGTTGAATTTCAGAAAACATGCCATCGTACTTCTCAAATCTCTTATCCATTTCTTCATTAAAATTTCTCCTCGGTTCTTGGTTTGCATACCTACTATTTCCCCCAGCATATCCTTGACCACTACTTCCCCCTTCAATTTGTAATGGAGGATTGAGAGCGTTGTTTGGATTAGCATAGGAAAAATTCGAGTGAAAACGGTTGGACGGATGATAGTACATGTTCCCTTGTGAATTGTATTGGGGCCGAGCATTGAACCCCATTCTTTGATTCAAAAAATTCAAACTCTCTGGATGCGACTCTTCATGCCGAACTACCATCATATCCTCGTTTCTATTTCCCGATGTAGACAATGCATCAAGCTTCTTTTGCATGAGCGCAATTTGCTCTTTGAATTCTTCACTTTCCTTGGCCTCATTTACCGACTTAACCGATCGATAGTCCTTGCGTTCCTTAGGCCAATGGAAACTATTCTCAGCCATTTTCTCAATTGTCCTCCAAGCTTCTTCCTCTTCAAGATCAAGAAATGCTCCTCCCGATGAAGCATCTAACATCACTTTCGTTTCATAGTTTAATCCCCCGTAGAACTGGCAAATCTGTTCACTCTAAGAAAGTCCATGTCTTGGGCATTTTCGTAGAAGCTCTCGGAACCTATCCCATGCCTCGTATAGAGGTTCATCGTATCGTTGCCTAAACGATGTGATATCAGCCCTTCTCTTCAAAGTCAAACTTGGTGGGAAAAACTTAAATAGAAACTTCTCTCTCAACTCTTCCCAAGTGACAATATTTGATTTGTCCAAGCCTTCGAACCAATTCCTAGCACCATCTCTCAAAGAGAATGAGAATAACCGCAACCGTATTTGATCTTGAGGCACTTGGTTGATCTTTATAGTATCAGTAATCTCCAAAAATCGAGAGATATGAACATTTGGATCCTCGATTATGTGCCCCCCAAATTGGTTGTTTTGTATCATTTGGACCAACTGTGGCTTTATCTCAAATTGCGTGGCATTTACTCCTAACCGAAAACCTCCCGTTAACGGTTCACCTTGAGGTCGAAAAAGATTTTGTAATGGTCTCCTCGGACCATTCCTCTCATTAATCATAGCTTTCATCAACTCGAGTTGCCTTTCCAACTCTTCTATCCTAATCGTGTCTTCTCCATGGTTAGCTACTCAAAATCAATTTGAATATGTGCTCTTCTTTCTTGAAGTTTCCTTGCCTCAAGCTCTCTAGCCTTTGATCGAGTGATCATAAACTACCTAGGAAAAATCCACAAAACCAATTACAAGTAAAAAAACCAACAAAAACAAACAAACACAAATAACAAACAAAACAATGTTAGTAAAAATATTCACACAAACATTTCCTCAAACACCTAGCATACCATACTTCAACTTTCAATAATTCCACATGACCTACTAAAAGATTCCCTGGCAACGGCACCAAAAATGTGGTAGGCGTGTGAAACACACACAAATAACACGTTAAAATTATCAATCCGGTCTCTTTCTCATTCGCTCAAGTGGATATCATCTACTCCATTGAAGGGTATTAATATCTAGGTAACAAAATAGTCGTTGGGTTTTTTATCTATCTAGGCGATGAATTGTAAGCAAAACTTTAAAGGCAAACAATCAACTAGTAAACTAATTGCAACTTCTCCAAGAAAACAATTAAATCAATTGTATAGGCAGATCAAGATAGCAAATCCAACAACTTAGAAGATAGTGAGTGATTGTAAACTTCAATTGTTCCGAATTAAACCAAGTTATGTAGAAAACTAACTTTAATTCCTATGAGGTTGAGCAACCGACTCTAATGTCGCTAGTCACTTGCTACGGATAACTAGCGGTAGATGACAATAAGAGTTGCAAACAACTACGTTATTAACTCCTAAGTCACTCCCAACCGATTGTCGATTATCGCCCTACAATCCTAGCACCGCACATGGATTGGAACTAGAACTATAAGATTATGCACATATCACGACGATTCCATCCGCGTGTTGGCTGCAACGTTCGCGTCAACTACCTAAAGGCTGGCTATTACCTACACCTTAATAGGCAAGAACAAGCTCAAGTGCAAATCAACCCCTCATAGGAAAGTAAACAAGCATAATTGATTCAATCCCTCACAATATCCGTAATACAACACTCACTAATGAGATTAGTTCTCCATACCTTGAGTTAAGTACAATACAAATTGGAAATTGAATGAATTCATTACAAAACTTCAAGGTCAATGATTGATCTTCTTCGGTTGTCTTCTTTGAATCCAATCTACCTCTCTTCCTTCTTAAATCTTCACCAAATGTATGGAATGTGGCTTGATTCCCCTTGATTTTGGTTGGGGAGATGTTTTGAGATGAATCTAGGGAGAAGTATCGTGACAGTTATTCTAATTTTGGGCAAAAGTTCTTCAATTAACTGATTTTCCCCCTTTTATAGGCGAGCAAACAGGGCCTCGGATCGCCCGAGCCATCCTGGGAACTGCAGCAGTCTGGGTGACACGATCTGGCTCGGCTGAGCCAGACCCGCTCGGCCGAGCCTGCTCTCTGCCAGCCAGGCTCGGTCGAGCCTGCACTGCTCGGCCGAGCAAGCCCTCTGCCCAGCTCAGCTCGGCCGAGCCTACTTCGCTTGGCCGGGCAGGTCCTCCAAACTTCCAAAACTCTCCTTTCGCTCCGCTCAGACGAACCAAACCTCCTCGGACGATTTTCCTCCAAAACTCCACCAAATATGCCATATTATGCTCAAAACACATCCTACAACATTTCAAACACGAAAACAAGACAAAAGAACAATGAAAGTATATGATATGAGGGTAAAATGGCCAAAAACATGCACGCGCACACATCGAAAAATAGGTCATTTTACACACATATCAATGTCGAACAATGTTGTACGCCAATCGCAACTAAGTCTTTGACTGTCTTTTATCATTAACTACTTTAGAGTTCTTCTGTGACTGATCGAAATCTTGCTTTGTACACATTCCTTGACGTAAAACTGTCCTAGTCTGAAACTATGAGCGCCTCTCGACAGTTTCTTTGTAAACACTATATCCACAGTTTTCTTTGAATATCCAAGCCTTGACAGGAAAAATTGTCTGCGCAGTTTTTCGTACCCTTTACTCTGCACTGCTTTTCTCCGTCCTTTATGTTTGATAGTTATCTCGTCTGAATGGCGTCTTTTTCAAAATGGTTCCACAGTTTTGACAATTCTCTTCTTCTAGACTATTACAACTCGATCATCCTATACAAGGATTACATGAGGTAATAACTCTAAGACCTAGATTTTGGTATATAGTTTTGACACATCAAAACATCAATTTAAGGTGGGATTTCTACATCAACACCTAATAGATTCAAACAACAATATTTGAATCTCTTGTCCGTTAGAGACAGATTGACTAATCGCCAATCCTCTTTCTTCATTTTCTGAAGCGTACAGAGACATTTCATGTCTCTCGTCGCTGGTTAGCTCATTCTTTGTGTCACCGACTTGTCAGAACAGATCTGTTAGTTATTTCTAAAAATCCCTTTTGTCTCTAGATAGGTCAACCTTTTGATTTAGGAGATTCCTTAAACTTTTAAACTTGAAGATCCTTTGATTCGACCACTTCAGATGTTTGCTAGTTGCTCCGGAACATTCTGCAGAGTTCGCTACTTGTCTCTTGAGATCTTAGCAACATTGTTGAGATTCAGCATTTTGTCTGCTACATTCCTCAACAACTTTGTTACTTGCTAAGTGTCCTTCAGCAGTCTTCATGTGTTTGCTAATATTCCGAACTTTCATTGTTCTTAGTAACCTTTGCGCATTTTGTTGAATCTTTCAACAATCTTCTCGCACTTTGCTTGAGTATTCCAGCAGTCTTCCTGATTTTGCAGAATCCATCAGCAAACTTCAGCGATCTTTTCTAACTCTATTACAACTCAATCAGATTTATCCTATACAGGACTTTTACAGTTTCAGTAAATTGTTAAGTTGCTAGGGACTAGATAACCTAGCTTTGATGCACCAAAACCAATACAAATAACAATAAGATCGAAAGGGTACAATATTCCCAACATACATCTCTTTTGCAGATAGAAATGGTCTCTTCATTTCCAACAAATTTGTAGCCTCTTGCTTCCAATGTACCAAGGGAGATCAAGTTTCTCTAAAATTGTGGTATATACCTTACTTAAGTAAAGAGCTTGCATCCTCCTTTACGGTTTTGGATTCTTATAGATCCAACTCCTTAAATGTTACAGACTTGGTTATTCCCAAGCATGACTGTCCCTCTATGTTGTTGCTTAATATCAAAAAATCATTCCAAATGAGGGCACTTGTCGAATGAGCATCCAGAGTCCAGAATCCATTCTTCATTCCAGGTGCTTCTAATATATTAAGCACTTTATCCACACTTGCCTCCATAGCTTTAACATTATTGGATGTCTGATTATAAAAGTTCCCTGTTTTAGGACTGAACAATCCCTAATCAAATGGTTTGGTTTCTTGCAGTGATGACAAACATTCTTCTCTCATTGGCTTCATGTATTTCTACTTTCTTGTGGCAGTGAATATGGCTTATTCTTCTTAAATTCCACATAAGGTTTGTTGTCCCTCTTCTGAAATGAACTGCCTCTATCACTATAATTCGGCTTGGGATTCACAGAGGTCTTCTTGAACTTATTTGTAACCCCTTCTTGAACAGCACCCAAACTCTAGAAAAGTCATTGTTGTACTGATCTCTCTCTCTCTCTCATGGCTAACTGCACGTCCTGAGGGATTTACTGGCGAACTGAATCACCAAATCCAAATAAATCGGACCGTTTCATGGATATTGAGAGTAATTACCAATTCATAAACTTTAGCATGCTCCTATAAATTTAATGCAGTGGATAAGGGATTACCTTTCTTCCGTAGAGTCAGATCCAATCTTTCGCGTTTGAATTTCCAACTTTCAACTCAACCACGCGATTCTATTAAATTTGCGGAAACAGAGAAGACAGAACCTGTTTAGGGGTTAAGGAGATCTGGCAGGGCTGCTGTGTCTATCATGGCCCAAAGGAATGCTAAGTTACCCCCTACAAGTGCGGAGAACCCTGTGGTGATCCCTAATGCACCCAAGAAAAAGTCTAAATCTGAGAGCACAAAGCCAAAGAAGGGAAATTTGATGGACTTGGTTGAGGCAGCTACTTTAAAAGCTAAACCTAAAATTCTAAAGGAGGCTGACAAGCGTTCTCAACCCAACTGATGACCAACCGGAGGGAACTAAGGAAGGGACATATGCTGCTGGTAGTGAATCTGAAAAGACAGAGGAAGCTAATCTGAGTGCTGAAGAAACCACACAAGGCCAGTCTGAGGAGCCTGAGACAGAACAAGAACCAGAGGATCAGGAGAACGAAGGTGATGATCAAGAACGCTCCGAAGAGCAGCACCAAGCTGATACCAAGGGAGAAGAAGCAACAACTGAATATGACAATAACAAAGGGGAGGAAAATTCTGAAAACAAAGAGGAGTTGGAAAAGGCTGATGCTACAACATTTGAAGAGCCTGAGGTTGAAGTTGATGAGCAACCAAATGTTCCAAAAGGAGATGTATCTGTATCAAAGAAAGGTACCAAGGGCAAGAAGAGAAAGCAAGCTGAAGCTATGGAAGATGAGAAAGGGATTTTGAGAAATCCAAAAACAGGAAAGCGAATGAAGGTGGTGGCAGTAAAGGAGACAGGAGAAAGTCAGGGGGCAGCAACCAAGTCAAAGAAAAGGGAAATCAAGCGCGAAAAGGCAAAAGTGGTGGAACTTAGAGGATTCCCAAATTCTCGTCTGATTTGCACAAAGAAAGGATGCAAGCTCTAGCCAGCCGCAAGTTCATGATAGAGCGAGGGTTTAAAGATTTATCTTAGCTGCCTGAGGGATTGGTTAAAAGTGTTGAGAATCAAGGGTGGGAACCCTTTGTAATGATGAAGCCGGCACCTGTCATTACTCTGGTTCAGGAGTTTTATGCAAATTGCGAGCAGTCCACAGCTGTTGATTATGAGCTCTGAGCAATTGTGAGAGGAGAGAAGGTTATTCTGAACCCAATGACTGTACATGCGGTCTATGGCACGCACCCACCCCAACCAGACAACTTCATGGACTTTCTTACCTTTGCAACAAGAGAACAACTTGATGAGGCTTTGTGTGTGGTGGCTATACCTGGTGTACAATGGGCCGATAAGACAAAAGACAACCTTTCTATCCTTGCTAGTTTCTTGACTAATGATGCTAACATAGAACAGGATAAGCTCCACCACCACAACACTCTGGTGGGTCAGGACCGAATCCTGATGGCAACTGCAATTGTTAAGGGGGATCCAATCGACATCGCACCCTTCATCATTTACTCTATAGCTTACCAAGCTTCAAAGAGGGCTGGGCCGCTATTCTGCCCTTTATTGATTTCAGAACTGTGCAAAAGAGTTAGAGTCCCCTTCCATCCTGAGGAGCCAAGGAGCATACTTCGACATCCAATATTTGACCTAGAGGCATGCCCTAGCACAATCTCGGGCTCAGGGTGAAAAGTCTGTCGAAGATGGAGATGCATTAGAAAATCTCCAAAACGAGCTTGTTGGTCCTTAAATATCAGAGTCGTCGTGCTTAGACGGAAGCACGAAATGCAGCGGAATAATCAATCGTCACTTACACTTATGTTTTTCTTTAAAGATTAGTTAAACTCGGAGATAGAATAAAGTTTCTTCACATTTATACACTAGCAATATGATTGCTAGGTTTAAAGTCATTTGAGCAATGAAACAGTAAACGAACACAGTGTTTATAGTGGTTCGATCCAGATAGATCTACGTCCACTCCTTAGCCGAAACACTAAGAATTCACTAAGTAAGTATACAGATTACAAGGATTCGCCTTTTCCGTTAAGTAGGCAGTGAGCTTTCGGCCTGGCTACTTGACAGCTATCCTCCGATAATCTGAACTCCTCAGGTGTAGGTTCGGCTGAGTCAAGGGCACACCTTCGAAACACATGCCTTTTGTTGGGAAATTATTCCTAATATCCTCCTTAGGGGTAATTTGTAAAAGGTTTTGTTGGATCAAACCTTACATAGTTGGTCGATCATTTGCTGAAATCTAGATAGACTAGCATACTCTGTAAAGTCCTGTATAGGAATCATATTGAGTTGTAATAGATTAGTATGCTAAGAAGAACTCCTAGCAGATAAGGAACAGATGTCGTTTGCTAAGAGTAATCGAACAGCAGAATGCTAAGGCATTAGCATTCAGCAGCAGCATATAATCTGCTAGAGAAGCAAGCGAATGGAGGATTGCTAGCAAACAGGAGAACGTTTGCTAGACAATACACAACGACAGAATGCTAAGGCATTAGCATTCGGTATCCCTCAGCGACGAGTAAAGAGTCGCAAACAACAGAAGTCAAAGGATCGAAGGCAGTAAAAGACTTCAGCAAATCCTAGCATAACAAAGGGCGAGATTCAATAGCTGAAGACGAACTGCCACACTGACAAAAAGGACACACAAAGGTCGAGACTTTCCCTAAGTAGTTTGGAAAGTACATCTCTATTCGAAAAGTGTTCTATCAAGTCAATCCACTCTTGGACAAAGAAGCCGTTGTGTCTAACAGATATGGAGATTCAAGGTTTGAATCTCCACCTATAAAAGACAGATTCAAGAACCGGATTGACTACTGCTTTTCTCACTTTACACATTCACGAACACTCAAGCTAGAGATTCCTTTGACAAAGTGAACTTACAAAAGTAGTCAGTTGAGAGCCGTGCTAAAGCTTATTAAAAGCTCCCAACAACCAGAAGTGTCGCTCATTGATTTACTGACACTCCATTGAAGATATTCTTGATTGCATTCAAGAATATTTCAATCATTGAGATTCCTTTCTTTTAGAAAAGAATCTAACAGTCGAACACCTGAGAAGGTCAAGACTAGGACGGGCATTTAGCCACATTCAAGGAAAGTCAGGAAGTGACTATAAAACTTCCATATCAGGCAAGGCAGGAGTTTCGAAGGTGTGCCCTTGACCCCCAGCCAAACCTTACCGGAGAAGTTCAGACTCACGGAGGATAGCTGTCAAGTAGCCAGGCCGAAAGCTCACTGCCTAGTTAACTGGAAAGGCGATTCCTTGTAATCTGTATACTTTTCTAGTGAAATTCTTAGCGATTCGGCTAAGGAGTGGACGTAGATCTATTTGATCGAACCACTATAAATCTTGTGTCTGTTTACAATTTTATTAAGTTACTGCTTAAGATTGATTTGAAACCTAGCAACAGAGTTGCTAGAGTATATCTGAAAACATACTTAAGTAACAACTTGAGCTAAGAAACATTTGCTAACAACGTCAAGTGTAGGAGAAGTTTATTAATTCCGCTGCATCTCGTGTTAAGTTTGAATCACGACGACTCTGGTATTTAGGGACCAACACCTTTCCTACTTTGGAAGTTTTATAGTCACTTCCTGACTTTTCTTCGAATACGGCTAAACGCCCGTCTTAGTCTAGACCTTTTCAGGTGTTCGACTGTTGGATTCTTTCTGAAAAGAAAGGTATCCTAATGATTGAAGAATCTTGAGTGCAATCAAGAATCTCTTCAATGGAGTTTCAGTAAATCAATGAACGACACTTCTGGTTGTTGAGAGCTTTGAATACTCTTTATCACGGGCTCTCAACTGACTACTTTTCACTTCGTTCGTTTTGTCAAAGGAATCCCACACTTAGAATGTTTGCGAATGTCGGTTGTGATTGAAGCAGTAGTCGATTCTCATTTTTGGACCTACCTTTTATAGATGGAGATTCAAATCTTGAGTCTCCATATCCGTTAGACACAATGGCTCCTTTGTCCGAGAGTGATTTGACTTGATCAGTCGCTTTTGGCATTGATCTGTACTTTCCGAACTACTTCGGGAAAGCCTCGTCCTTTGTGTGTACTTTTGTCAGAACGGGAGTAAAGCTTCAGTCTTCAGACAGTCTTCATTTGCTAGGATCTTTTTAGCACAATCTGCTAGATGAGTATCCTTGGCGATATGCTAGATGTGTAGTCTTCTGATGCAACTTCCGCTGACTTTTGGTTCCTTTTGACTTCCATCTGCTAGCGTCTTTAGCAGTTTGCTGACTGTTAGCAAATGCTAATTTCTTAGCATTCTGCTATCGTCTGTCTTCTCGCGAACGGCATTCTCCGATGTCTGCTAGGAAACCTTCTAGCAAACTAGTCTATTACAACTCAATATATGACCTATACAGGACATTACAAGGTATGCTAGACTATCTAGAATTCAGCAAATGATCGACCAAATGCTAAGGTTTGATTCAACAAAACCTTTTTACAAATAAATCCTAAGGGAGATTTTAGGAATAATTTCCCAACAGAGCTGCTGAAAGTCAAGGAGAAGCAGGCAAAGTTGCTGAGAGGATTCAAGCTCATGCACAAGGTGCTGCTGAAGGTCAAAGCCCAGACAACAAAGCTGCTGAGGAAGAAGGGTCGCCGTCTGAAAAACAACAAAGCTGTTGGGAGTTCTGCGTGATGAACAGGGTCAATTCTAAACCCATCTAACTTCTGCAAAAAAAAATTCTGATTTGGTTATTTTTATGTTTATTTCACGCTTTTGTGGTTTGTTTTTGTTGGTCAAGTGTCTGAGCCTCATGCTGGTATCTTGTTAAAGCATGAAGCTCATATGGTCATTTAATAAAAAGTTTTAAGTCTAGTAGTCATATCTCCTCTTGCCCAATGATGTCTTTATTTTTGTCTTTCTTTTCCGTGCATGATTGGTGATGGTCATGATTGTTGAGAGTCAATCCACATTTAATTTTTGATGTTTAGCTTTGTACATGAAAATCTGGTTTGCGAGACAAAGTTCTCATTTATCTCTGTTTTTGAAAAACCTGATATGCTAGACATATGCTTGAGCTTAGCTGGTACTGCATCATGAACTTTTGAATGTGAAGTGCCACCTACCCTGAGTTTGACCTTGGTTGAAACAAAATAGGAATGCGCTTTACACTTAGAGATTATTAAGGCCATTGCTTGATCTTTGTGCCTTCAGATATTTCTGTGTTTCAAATAAATATTCCCTTGCACCTAGATTTTGAGCTTAAGCCTTTTTCTTGATTACACCTGCTTAATGTTAGCCAATTTCCATACACGTCCTAGTCTAGAGGATTGATCTGACTTAGTTTTCTTTTAACATTGAAGACAATGTTATGTTCAAAGTTTGGGGGGGTACCACTTCTACTTGAAGTGTTATTTTTTGTAAGCAACCTGCCTTAAAAATGATGAAAAGTTAGGCAAATTTGCCGGCCTGAAAAAAAACGGTAGAATAAGTCCAATGTTAGAACGGGAAGGACAATACGTCTAGACTCAAGCTACTGCATCCAAATTTCCTCACCATGAACCTTGGCCTAACATTAGAAGCCTTGAAAGTCCTTTTGATCTAAGTGGAGTGTGAATCTTATTAGTGGAAAGCAAGAGAAAACGAATGGGTAGAAGAAAAAAAGTGGCATTGATGAGCATGAAGGCTTGAATAAGTAGTTAAAGTTAAGCTCTATCATAATTTGGCTATCTTGAAAATTGATTGTTCTTTTCATCTTTGATTGCTGAACCCGATGAATGTATATTGTTAAACTTTGAAAAGAAAGAGGACTGAAACTTGACAATTTTGAGAGTTGCCTTTCATGCTTTCTTTTTAACTTTTGCTGAGGGATTTTGAGGAGGAGATTGACTAGTTTGACTTATTGTTGGTAAATTTTGAGGAGACTTTTAGTTTTATTTAGTTTCTTGGGGACATGCAACATCTTAAGTTTGGGGGGTGATAACTCTCATAAAGAGTTATCTTTTGATCTCTTCTTATAAACTTTAGGAGTTGTTTTGAATAAGATTGTTTTTAATCAGAGTCCTTTTTGGTTGTTTTTACATCTTTGTGATTATGGCATGTTATTTTAGCTATTGCAAGTCTTAATAAGTTTTTGCAAGCTTTTTGTGAAGTTTTGATCAGGTTCAGAATGCTAGAGCTTTCCTACCCCATTATGGCCAGTAGTCATGCTCGAGCATGGGAAATGCAAAAGGACAGAAAGAAGAGGACCTTCTCTCTCTGGGACCACTTGAAGACAAAGATAAAGTCTCTTTTTGATCTTGTCTGCCGAAGAGACAGGTGTCACAATGGAAGCCGAACTCTTGTCTGGGAGGAACACTGACATCTCTACACATGGAAGAATCTAAAGAAGGGAAGAAGGATCAACGGTGATGAGAGGAGATGAGAAAATATCAAGGAGAAGGAGTACATTGAGCGAGAATCAGAACACACACACAGAGAGAGCGCACGAACAGAGAGAGATTGAGTAACAAGCTTGGAGAAGAAGCCATTGAAGATAGAGAGATCATCGCCGATAGTTTGATTTTATCTTTTGAGTTGTAGTGATGGTGAATGATTTCCTATTTTATTTTATTTTCTTCGCAAGCATGAGCTAATTTCGTTTACACTTAGGTTGTGGAACAAGTACTTACGTTTGACTATATGTTAAAATGATGTTTCGTATATCTGAGCTTGTGTTTGATTTTGTTTAATCTCATTTCTTGAGCACGAAAGTGGAAAGAAATACATCACCTATAGAGATCGGAAGGAGAAGTAGTCCGAGAAAATCTTAGACAATTGTGTTGATCCCATAGACATATGAGGCAATGCAACTTAAGAGAATCAGGGTTTAGGATTTTATCATTTGAATACTGTGATAAGCACAGGCATATGATGCACAGTAGGAAAGTGTAGATCTAGTTAGGCGGAAGCTTGCTAGACAGATTTTAAGAAGATTCTAAGGCTCAGATTATTGCGAGACAGAAGCTCTAGCATATAGAATAGCAAAAGTGACTTGTATTCCATAACCCGAGTGTTCTCTTTAATAATGTGATCAGTTTATTTAGCATATGTTTATTTTGTGGAACGAAGAAGTATTATTGATTTTAGTTTTATTTGGAATCATAGTTTATGCTTATTTATGCTTTGAATAGAAGTTAGTGACAAATCACCCTTCATTTGCAAGTAATTCTTAGTGCACGGTTTAGTACTCGCTCCCTAGGGTTTGATATCTGGTCTCATTTGACTATACTACTTGTAGATTGAGTATACTTGCGCATGGTTCTATAGGTACACTATAACACACAACAAGTTTTTGGCGCCATTGCTGGGGAGTGGCTAAAATTAAATCTGAATGCTTTTGAATTACTTGAGTAATAGTATATAACCTGACCTAAATGCTTTTGGAAACTAATCCTTTTCTTTATGCAGGGGGTCAGTAGTTTATGAGTGACAATATTGTACGAGAACTGTTTACATTTGATCCAAAAATTGAGAGGACTTTTAGGAGAAACAGGAGAAAACAGAAAATTAAGAAAATGGCTGAAGAAAATCCTGGAAGGAATGTTGATGATAAGGACAGAATAATCAGGACATATATGGCAACAAGATTCACTGACTTCGATCCAGGGGTGGTAAGACCTGAAGTGCAGGCACAACATTTTGAGCTAAAGCATGTTATGTTTCAAATGTTGCAAAGTTGGGGCAGTTTGGTGGACAAGCTACAGAAGATCCACACCTACATCTGAGATCTTTCTTGGATATTTGTGATAACTTCAAACTACAGGGAGTGACACCTGAAGCATTGAGGATGCGATTATTTCCTTTCTCTTTAAGGGACAGTGCAAAGACTTGGCTCACAAATCTGCCACCTGGATATGTGACAACTTGGAATGAGTTGGCAGAGACTTTCTTAATGAAGTACTTTCCGCCTACCAGGACTGCTAGGTGTAGGAATTCAATCATGTCTTTTAGGCAAGAGGATGAATCAGTCAGTGAGGCATGGGAAAGGTATAAAGAACTGCTGAGAAGATGTCCAAATCATGGGATACCCTACTGTATTCAGATAGAGATCTTTTACAATGGGCTAACTGGAAACTCAAGAATGCTGATTGATGCTACTGCATGAGGAGCCTTATTGGATAAAACATATAATGAAGCATGCGAAATGTTGGATAAAGTGGCTGCAAACAACTATCTTTGGGCTAATTCCAGGGCAGCAGCTATTTCTACTCCAAAAGCTGCAGGGGTTCTGGAAGTTGATCCCATGAAGGCCCTCACTGCACAAATGGAAGCCTTAGGAGCAACCATGAAGAATATTGAGAAAAACACCAGTCAGACCATGGTTCCTTCGACGGCAACAGAGTCTGCAATGGTTTTAAGCTGCATTTACTGTGGGGAAGGTCATCAATTTGAGGAATGCCCTTCGAACCCAAATTTTTTTTTTGTTACATGGGAAACAGACCTCAACAATATCAGGGAAAAATTAATCCTTACTCTAACACTTACAATATAGGGTGGAGGAATCACCTCAATTTTTCATGGTCTGGGCAAGGACACCAGAATGCTGCAGCACGGGAACAGCATAACAATTTTAACAAAGGTGGTTATAATCAACAGCAAAATAACCAACAGCAGAATAACCAGCAACAAAGTTTGGAGGCACCACCTCAGAAACCTGAGAAAACCATGGAGGAAATGATGAAAGAGTTCATGGCTAAGAATGAAGTAAGGCTGAAAAGTCAGGATGCCTTGATACAGAGCCAAGCATGTTCTCTGAGAAATCTGGAAGTTCGAATGGGTCAATTGGCCAATGATATTAGGAACGGATCACAGGGAAGCATACCTAGCAACACAGAGAACCCTAGAGGGGGAAATGAGCAGTGCAAGGTGGTGACCTTCAAGAGTGGAAAACAGTTTGATGAAAGACCAGCTGATGCACAGCAAAAATAGGTGGAATCACTTGCAAAAGAGGATCAGATTGGGATCAAAACACAAAGAGAAGCGAAAGCTCCTATTAAGAAAGTTTATCCCTCAGTTAATGAGGAGTTGGTAAATCAGGAAAAGCAAACTGAAGCCCTTGAGGGAAATGTACTCAATAGTAAGAGAAAATCTGTAGAAGATGATTACAATCCACCCCAGCCACCATTCCCTGTTAGATTCAAGAAATAGAAGGAAGAGAAGCAGTTCAAAAAGTTTTTGGATATGCTTAAGCAAATTCATATTAATGCACCTTTGGTGGAAGCATTGGAGCAAATGCCTACTCATGTGAAATTCCTGAAGGACCTTCTGACTAAAAAGAAAAGGCTGAAGAAGTTTGAGACTGTATCCTTATTTGAGGAAGTTAGTGGGCCTTTGAGTAGACAGATTCCAACAAAGCTGAAAGATCCAGGGAGTTTTACCATCCCCTGTTCAATTGGAGGAAGGGATGTAGGAAGAGCACTCGGTGATCTGAGAGCCAGTGTGAATTTAATGTCATTATCAATCTTCAAAAAGCTGGGCATAGGAGGAGCAAGACCAACAACTGTTACCTTGCATCTTGCAGACAGATCAACTATGCACCCAGAAGGAAAGATTGAAGATGTGCTGGTTAGGGTAGATAAGTTTATTTTCCCTGGAGACTTTATTATTTTGGATTATGAAGCTGATAGAGAAGTACCCAATATTCTGGGAAGACCCTTCCTAGCCACAGGCAGAACCTTGATTGATGTGGTGAAAGGAGAGTTAATCATGAGGGTCCATGAAGAACCGGCTACTTTTAACCTGTATAATACTATGAAATTACCAGATGAAACAGAGAATTGCTTCACAGTTGGAACTTTGGAAGCAGTAGTAGAGGAGTACACTGCAAACCTACAAAAAGAAGAATTTGAGAATGAGGAAGTATCTGAAGAAAATGTTGTAGCATGGGTAGAGCATGGTGCAAAGTTTGGGGGGTACAAACCCAACTTTGAGTCATTGGACCTTATGAGTAGGGAACAGAAGGAACCAAAATCTTCTCTTGAAGAACCTCCTGAATTGGTGCTAAAGCCTCTACCAGATCACTTAAAATATGTGTACTTAGGAGAAGCAGAAACTCTACCTGTGATTATTGCTTCAAACTTGAAAGAGGAGGATGAACAGAGACTGATGCATATGCTTAAGAAGCACAAACAGGCAATTGGATGGACCATATCAGATATTAAGGGAATCAGCCCCACCATCTGCATGCATAAGATACTGCTAGAATATGGGAGGAAGAATTCAGTACAGCCACAGAGGAGGCTCAATCCTAACATGAAAGAAGTTGTGAAGAAATAGATAATCAAATGGTTGGATGCAGGAATCATATTCCCCATTTCAAACAGCTCATGGGTGAGTCCAGTGTAGTGTGTGCCTAAGAAGGGGGGAGTAACTGTTGTGCAGAATGAGAAGAAAGAGATGATAGCTACAAGGACAGTCTCTGGATGGAGGATTTGTATAGATTACAGGAAGTTAAAAGATGCCACCAGGAAGGATCACTTTCCACTGTCGTTTGTAGATCAAATGTTGGACAGACTGGCTGGTCAAGATTACTACTGCTTCTAAGATGGGTATTCTGGCTACCATCAGATAGCAATAGCCCCAGAGCAACAAAGCTTGACTACATTCACATGCCCTTATGGAACCTTTGCATTCAGAAGGATGTCATTTGTCCTTTGTAATGCTCCAGCAACTTTCCAGCGTTGCATGATTTCAATATTTTCTGAGATGATTGAGAATGGGCTAGAGGTGTTTATGGATGACTTCTCTATTTTTGGAAAAGACTTTAACACCTGTTTAGGAAATCTGGAAAAGGTTCTGCAACTTTGTGAGAAATCACAGCTGGTTTTGAATTGGGAAAAAATGTTGTTTTATGGTACAGCAGGGGGTAGTTCTAGGACACAAGATCTCAAATAAAGGCATTGAGGTGGATCCTGCAAATCGAAGTCATTGACAAGATGCCAGTTCCAAATTCAATAAAAGCAGTTAGAAGTTTACTAGGCCATGTTGGTTTCTATAGAAGGTTCATCAAGGATTTTTCCAAGATAGCCAATCCACTTTCAGAACTGCTAGAGCAAGATAGGAAGTTTGATTTCAGCAGTGAGTGCATGAGGGCATTTACTAAGTTCAAAGCTGCACTTGTGACTGCTACTGTAATGCAACCACCAAGCTAGGATGAACCCTTTGAGCTAATGTGCGATGCAAGTAACTATGTTGTGGGAGCAGTGTTGGGACAAAGAAAGGATAAAATCTTCAGGTCTATTTATTATGCAAGCAAGACAATGGATGGGGCACAGAAAAATTACACTACTACAGAAAAGGAATTGTTGGTAGTAGTGCTTACTTTTGATAAGTTTAGATCCTATCTAGTTGGAGCTAAGGTGATTGTGTTTACAGATCACCCAGCAATCAAGTACTTGATGGCTAAAAAAGATGCAAATCCAAGGCTCATTAGATGGAAACTTCTTCTGCAAGAGTTTGATTTGGAAATCAAAGACAGAAAAGGGACAGAAAATCAAGTTGCTGATCATTTATCAAGGTTAGAAAATCCATTTGGAGTGGATGACATGGTTTAGATCAATGATGATTTTCCAGATGAGCAGCTTATGGCTTGCAAGGAGGATGCGCCTTAATTTGCAGACCTTGCAAATTATCTTGCAACAGGCAGGAAACTATATGGCTTGCATGGGGAGCAATTGAAGAAGTTTTTACATGAGGCAAAGTTCTATTATTGGAATGATCCAACTCTGTATAGGTTAGGACCTGATCAGATGTTCAGAAGATGTGTTCCAGAGTGCATGACTCCTTACATTTTGAGTGAATGCCATTCTTCAGCATATGGAAGGCATTTTAGTGGACAGAGGACAGCAGCTAAAGTTTTGCAATCAGGATTCTATTGGCCAGGAATTTTCAAGGATGAATTTGAGTTTGTTAAGAATTGTGACAGATGTCAGAGAGTGGGAAACTTATTAGCCAGGAATGTTATGCCTCTGAATAATATTGTGGAAGTTTAATTATTTGATGTATTGGGAATGGACTTCATGGGGCCATTTCCATCTTATTTGAGGTATTCGCCACCACGGTCAGATTGCAACGACTTGATGTAGGAACTGAGTCTACAACAGGCGACGTGAATTGCTATTTATTTTTAACCCCGGAATCGTTTTATGGATATCAAAATAAACACTATGACAAACAGTAAATGCCATATGCATGCTCGTATTTAATTTAATTCGTAGATTCAAAGGAATACCTCAACTCCTGCGGATTGAATACGGCAGTAGATCGTTGATGGTGTTCCTACAGATCTGATCTTCTGATTAGTTCCCTTGCTTGATCCGAAAATTCGGAGAGGATGCACTACCGGATCTACAGCCGCCCACTCTCTCTCAATCTCTCTAGGGTTTCTAAAAAACTTCAAAGCTTATGTGGGAAGAGAGAATTGATCTATTTATATAGATCTGGAGAATGGGCTATTGGGATTTAATAAATCGTAATGGGCTCTGAGCACTATTGGGCCAGACCACGGATCAAATGCAAATAATAAAGTGGGCCTCCTATTAATTAATTCCATGTTCAACCCAGAACATAATTAATTAATAAACATTAATTCATGCCACTAGAGAATTAATGTTGACCTACCCCTTTATTACCACGTTATTAGGAACGGGTTGCATTGACTTGGTTAATCCCCATATTTAAGGTTTCAGATATTCATTAATTAATTCAGCATATGACAATTAGCTGCAATTAATTAATCTCTTATTATTCCTGATTAGTACCACTCAACCCTTATCGCTTTTGCTTGAATCAAAGGTTCAGCCTGTAGGACTTAGCATAACGAACCTCGTGAGCTTCCCAGGGAATGTCACCATCCTGAACGGATATGGTTATCTAAATCCAGCCTGAGGAAACCCCACACAAACTGCCATCACCCAAGATGCAGATATATGAGTACATGTAAGACTCTCCACCATAGCAAGTCAAAGTGACAGTCAACCCATGTGTGCCCCTCAGCTTTTAATAGATTTTAGATCCGACCAAGTTACCAAGATCTTTACTCATTCATATGTCAAGTAGAAGGTTCATCTCGCTGTTGATCCTATCAATACATTGAGATGTACCTGTCAGACTAAGCAATCAAGATAAACCACTTAGGGACTTGTGTGCCGCAGCCTAAACCAACAGCCAAACCAGAAACTATCTCAGCTGTGATAACTGTTTATATCTCGCTAGGTCAAACGGTCTATACGATCTTCTATGATCTCATACACACCGTATGATCTCCCTATCGACGAGATAACTGGATGTGTTTGTTCGCATCGTATGATTGTTAATTCAGACAGGAGTTGTTTATTGCAAGTCATTAATGATTACCAGTATATCGAACATAACGTTTCCCAATACCTTGCACTGGCGACCGTGTAGTTGGTTCCATACCTTCGAGAGGTATACTCAATATACCACGGGGTTTTCCCAATGGAAGCGCATCATCCTCTCCAATTTCTTGGAGAACAATATCACTTTAGGATTTGTGGTTTTTCACAAACTCGTCCTCCAAGAATCTCGCGTTGGTGCTAACAACGATCTTCTGATCCTCAGGATAGTAGAAATAACCACATTTCGTTTGTCTGGGGTATCCCAAAAATAGCATTAGCTTGGACCTATCTTCTAACTTATCACGTTCTATTGACAAAACATATGCCGGACAACCCCACACTCTTATCTTTGACACACTGGGCTTTCGCCAATGCCAGAGTTCTGAGGGTGTCTTAGGAACTGACTTAGAAGGTACCAGGTTCAGCAGGTACGCCGTTGTTAGTAACGCACGGCCCCAAAATGAAACAGGCAAGTTCGCATAACTCATCATGGATCTAACCATTTCAAGAACTTCTTTCCGCCACACCATTCTGTTGAGGAGTGCTCATTGCGGTCCATTGGGATGTAATCCCATGCTCTAACAAAAACTGCAAGAACTCGTCACTGAGATACTCACCACTAGGATCAAATCGTAATGGCTTAAAGGTCTTGTTTACCTTCTTCTCTACTTCCGCCTTGAGTTTCTCAAAGCATTCAGACTTATAGTGAAGTAAGTAAACATACCCGTATCTCGAGTAATCGTCAACAAAAGTGACGAAATACTTAAGTCCTCCACGAGCTTGCGTAGACATCGGTCCACATAAGTCAGAGTGGATCAATTCCAACACATCACTTGCTCGAGACTGACTTGCCTTGAAAGGTCTGGTCGTCATCTTTCCCACTATACAGGATTTACAAACTCGGTGTGGAACTAGCTGGATTGAATCTAATGTTCCATCATCCACGAGTCTCTTGATCCTCTTTAGATTGATGTGACCTAGTCTCAGATGCCATAGATATGTAAGATCCTCATCAGAAGATGAAAACTTTCTCTTATGATGATTAAATGAGTTATATGCAGCATTCACGGAAGATTCTTGCAAACAAGTTATGATATAAAGAGAGTCTTTCTGTATCCCATAACAGATAACACTGTTATTGCCATGATATAACATGGCTATCAAATATAACTAAAAATCCACCATTTATTAAACGGGGAACAGAAATAAGGTTCTGCCGAAAATCCGACACATACAAAATGTCTCTTAAAATCAAAACATTGTCTTGAAAGCTTAATGTAACATCTCCAACTGCTACTGCAAACACACGAGCAGCATTACCCATGGAGATCATCACTTCGTCATCATTCAACTGTCTTGTCGGCCTGAATCTCTGCAAAGTGTAACAAACATGATCAGTAGCTCCAGTATCCACTACCCACGAATGGGTAGAAACAGATGTTAAACATGTTTTCTTTAAAAATGCTAATGACATACCTTGTCCAACCCGCTTGGTCAGATAATCCTTATTCCAGTGACCAGTTTTGCCACAACGGAAACACTTGCCCTTCTTCCCAGGTATCACGGTCTTCTTTTTCCCAGAACTTTTGCTTCCAGAGGTTGTCTTTTTGAATTTCTTTCCAATCACCCCTTTAGCACCTTTCGATGAAGTAGGGCGACTACCGAAAGAAACCAAGACTGCCTTTTCAGGTTGCATGACTGATTCAGTCGCCATGAGGTCACTAAGTAACTCATTAAGAGTGTATTCCTTTTTACTCATGACAACATTCAGTCTAAAGTTCTCAAAAGACTTCAGAAGTGAGTTGAGTATGATATCGACCTGGGCTTCCCCGTCAATACCTCCTCCATGCAACGTCAGTTCATCCATGAGGTGAGTCATGAAAACAACATGCTCCCTCACTGAGCTACCATCAGTCATTTCACAACTCACGATTTCTCTCATGAGCTTAAATCTGACAGCTCTATTTGATTCCCCATAAGTAACTGTGAGACTATCCATAATCTCAGCTGCTTTGTCATAGTGCTGATGTTGTTGCTGGAGCACCTTAGACATAGTGGTCATCATGTAGCACTTGACTACATTATTAGACTTAACCCACTTGTCATAGAGGTTCCGCTCCACATCAGTTGACTCAGCAGTGTGGACAGCTGGACACGGAGTGTTAAGAACAAATTGATGTTCCTCTGCAACTAGGATGTAATCCAAGATGCGCTTCCATTCCAGGGAATTCGGACCAGTTAATTGATTTTGTGCCAAGATATTAATGACATTATTCATAGACATATTTGAAAATAATAATTGATTAAAGTAAGAACATACATGCAGAACATTGAAATAAATATGCATTGTAACCTTTTGATAAACCAATACAATTGATTCCCCCAATTGCCTAGGTGCATCTACTGCAAGCTCCTTTCCAAGACGTTTACAGCAGACCACCTAACCAGACTGCTCTTTGAAGTTCTAGTCTTTAATTTCAATCCATGTCGGGTATTCGCCGGCAAATGAAATTAATAATTGGAGATAAAACTAAGACCATGTTCAACCTATCTGAGCAGGGACATCATTCATGAGTTAGTACTCAGACAATGTTGGTCCCGAAATATCAGAGTCGTCGTGTTGATAAGTTACCACGAAATGCAGCGGAATATGTTTTTCGTCTCTTGCACTTTAATGTTATTTTCCAAAAATAAGTTAGCTCAAGTTATGACTTTAGTTCGTGTTCAGATATACTCTAGCAACTCCGTTGCTAGGTTTCAAATAGATCTTTGAGCAATAAATTAATAAAACAGTAAATGGACACAAGATTTATAGTGGTTCGATCAAATAGATCTACGTCCACTCCTTAGCCGAAACGCTAAGAATTTCACTAGAAAAGTATACAGATTACAAGGAATCGCCTTTCCAGTTAAGTAGGCAGTGAGCTTTCGGCCTGGCTACTTAGCAGCTATCCTCCGTGAGTCTGAACTTCTCTGATCACTGCTCCGGCCAAGTCAAGGGCACACCTTCGTAAAACTTGTCCTTCGCAAATGAGGCTTTTATAGTTTGCCTCTTAACTTAATAAGTATGCAGCTAACGCCCGTCTGAGTCAATCCTTTTCAAGACTGACTGTTGGATACTCCTAGTAAAGAGATTATCCCAATGATTGAAGATTCTTATCAGAGATTCAAGAATCTTCAAGGCTGAGTGTCAGATATTGAATGTGAAGACACTCTTGGTTGTTGAGGGCTTTGAATGTGCTTTTTATCACGAGCTCTCAACTGACTACTTTTTCTTGTTCGCTTTGTCAAAGGAATCTCACACTTGAAAAGATTGTGATTGAAGCGGTTGTCAAAGTAGTAAAAGCAGTAGTCGATCCAGTCCTAGAATCTGTCTTTTATAGTTGGAGATTCAAAACTTGAATCTCCATACCCGTTAGACACAACGGCTTCTTTGTCCAAGAATGGATTAACTCGTTAGAACACTTTTTAAAGTAGAGATGTACTTTCCAAACTACTTAGGGAAAGTCTCGTCCCTTGTGTGTCCTTTTTGTCAGAGTGGCAGTCCGTCTTCAGCTTTTGAATCTTGCCCTTTGTTATGCTAGGAGTTGCTGAAGCCTTTTACTGCCTTCGATCCTTTGACTTCTTTTGTTTCAGTCTCTTTACTTCGTTGCTGAAAGATCCGAATTCTAACACCTTAGCATTCTGTCTGGCTTGCTTTCAGCCATTTGCTAGTGAGCTTTTGTTGGCTTGTTTCTCTTAGCAGATTGCGAGTAGACTGTTGACATCAACTGCTTTGTGTCTGCTAGGAAATCTTCTCAGCATACTAGTCTATTACAACTCAATGTATAACTTATACAGGACTTTACAAGTTGTGTTAGACTCTCTAGATTTCAGCAAATGATCGACCAACTAAATAAGGTTTGATCCAACAAAACCTTTTACAAATAAGTCCTAAGGGAGATTTTAGGAATAATTCCCAACAGACAACATCTAAGCATTTGACCAAAATTCTAACTCCGGAAGTTAAAAGGAAGATTTGTCATACGTACTAGACCCATGACGCATACCTCTTACAACCTTTGTTATCTCATTTAAAACAATCCTAGAGAACTTATGAATAAATAAAGTAAGTAGGCTACGGTCGTGTAGACGTCTACTCACTTCATTGTCCACTTCTCACATGTTTAAATGTTTTATTTAGAAATCTCATCTATTAGAACTTATGAACAAATAAAGCAAGCAGGCTACGGTCGTGTAGACGTCTATTCACTTCACTGTCCACTTCTAATAAGAGACCGCATTGTGGAGGTCTTGTTGATTTTAATTAAAAAAATCTTGCTTAGTCTTTTTCTTTCAAAAGGTTCTTATATTATGTCACATCTAAAATTCCATCATATTTCCCAACATGATTCCGGAATTTATAGACATAATTTAATACATAAAATAAATCACATAAAGCATGCTTTGAATAGTAAATAATAAAGTATTAACATGCTTCCCTACTATCTACAACATGCTTTAAAATTAAATAATAAAAGCAGTAGCATGTTTTCCTATTATTTACTAGTGCGCACATAATAAATCACATCATACGAGAATATAATAAATAAAATAAAAAATTCTCGTGGCCCCTAGATGCAATTACATGGGAAATAAAAAAAATTAAACATATCTATTACAAGGCTTTATTTTGATACAGATCTTCAAACTGGGCTCCCACTCTTTAACTTGAAATCTGCAACTTTGGGTTGAAATAATACTGCAATTTGGGCTTATAATTTGTGAACCAGGGTTATCTAGCCCAACCAAAATAATTAAATTTGGATCTTGGGCCAACCATATCACAAAAGGGTTTAGACAACAAATTAGGGTTTCAAAATTCAAAAACCCGAACATCAGCCCTCAAAGCCGCCGCCGGGCCCGTGACCCAGCCCGTGCAGCCTAAACCATAGCCCACAGCCGCCTCCTTCAACCCCAGAAACCCTAGCCGCCGCCCCTGACATCTACAGCTTCATTGTCCAAAGGTCACAGCAGATTCAGAAGTCACCGCCATCTCCTCCAACAGCCTCACCGGATGTCGGCCTTCTCCACAGCAGCAAACTGCAATGTCGCTGGTGTCGGAACTAGTTACACAGGGAAAGAACCCGCGAGCCACAGCTTGCGCATGACTGAAACCATCGTGCATCAGTTGTAGGCCGTCGGAATCGCGACCTGCGCGAGTTCCCATTGCTGCTCCAAACGCCGTGTGCACCTGCGCATGGCCCTCACGCCGCCACAAAGATCCGCACCAACAGGAGCCGGCGCCACTGCTCGCGAGAGGAGGAATAGCTGCTGCTGCTAGGAAGACCACCGTGCGCAGCCCTTTTTCCGCAGAGAACTGTCGCGCGCAGCGCGCGGCCACTGCATGCTGTCGCGCCAGACTGCCACCGTCGTCAGGCCACCACCGCGCGCTGCCTGCGCACGGTTGTACAGTTACCAGAATGCTGCTGCACCACCTCCATGACTGTTCTTGATCTCGTTCTCAACTTGGTTACAGATTGAATAAAATAAAACAGATCTAGATCTATTACATTTTTCCTATCAATCTAATCGTGGATTTTCTCGCAATTTAAAACAAAACCAAAAATAGAGAGGGGCCACGAGAACAAAAACATCCACGACAAATAAATCCATCCACGATAAATTAAATAACATGCATCCACTGAATGTCAAAATTTATTTTC
The DNA here is from genome assembly GCA_026898455.1 of Plectranthus barbatus. NCBI lineage: Eukaryota > Viridiplantae > Streptophyta > Magnoliopsida > Lamiales > Lamiaceae > Plectranthus > Plectranthus barbatus. Next base: position 555,371 of record JAPKLW010000131.1, on the reverse strand, counting down.
CGACAGAGCCATAAAATACGAACCTGGCTCTGATACCAATTGTAGGAACTGAGTCTACAACAGGCGACGTTAATCGCCATTTATTTTTAACCCCGGATTTGTTTTATGGATATCAAAATAAACACTATGACAAACAGTAAATGCTCTATGCATGATCCTATTTTATTTAATTCGTAGATTCAAATGAATACCTCAACTCCAGCAGATTGAATACGGCGGTAGATCGTTGATGGTGTTCCTATAGATATGATCTTCTGATCTGTTCCCTTGCTCGATCCAGAAATCTGGTAAGGATGCACTACCGGATCTACAGCAGCCCACTCTCTCTCAATCTCTCTAGGGTTTCTGAAAAACTTCAAAACTTATGTGGGAAGAGAGAATTGATCTATTTATATAGATCTGGAGAATGGTATATTAGGGTTTAATAAACCCTAATGGGCTCTAGCACTATTTGGCCAGACCAGGGATCAAATGCAAATAATAAAGTGGGCATCCTATTAATTAATTCTTTGTTCAACGTAGAACATAATTAATTAATAAACATTAATTCATGCCACCAGAGAATTACTGCTGACCTACCCCTTTATTACCACGTTATTAGGAACGGGTTGCATTGACTTGGTTAATCCCCATATTTAAGGTTTCAGACATTCATTAATTAATTCAGCATATGACAATTAGCTGCAATTAATTAATCTCTTATTATTCCAAAGTAGTACCACTCAACCTTTATCGCTTATGCTTGAATCAATGATTCAGCCTCCAGGACTTAGCATAACGAACCTCGTGAGCTTCCCAGGGAATGTCACCATCCTGAACGGATATGGTTATCTAAATCCAGCCTGAGGAAACCCCACACCAACTGCCATCACCCAAGATGCAGATATATGAGTACATGTAAGACTCTCCACCATAGCAAGTCAAAGTGACAGTCTACCCATGTGTGCCCCTCAGTTTTCAATAGATTTTAGATCTAACCAAGTTACCGAGATCTTTACTCATTCATATGTCAAGTAGAATGGTTCATCTCACTGTTGATCCTATCAATACATTGAGATGTACCGGTCACACAAAGCAGTCATGATAAACCACTTATGGGCTTGTGTGCCGCAGCCTAAACCGACAGTCAAACCAGAAACTGTCTCACCTATGATAACTGTTTATATCTCGCTAGGTCGAAGGATCTATGCGATCTTCTGTGATCTCTTACACACCGTATGATCTCCCTATCGACGAGATAACTGGATGTGTTTGTTCGCATCGTATGATTGTTAATTCAGACAAGAGTTATCTATTGCAAGTCATTAATGATTACCAGTATATCAAACATAATATTTCCCAATATACCAATCATAATGCTTTTATGTATACAATTCCAACACTTGATAGTTTTCCCGACCATCTTTTCTACCTCGGCCTTAAACTCTTTGAATTTCTCAAAGTATTCAGACTTGTAGCGAAGCAGGTAAACGTATTCGTATCTCGAGTAATCATCAATGAAAGTGACGAAATACTCATACCCTCCACGAGCTTGTGTGGACATGGGCCCACATAAGTTAGAATGGATCAATTCCAACACATCCTCTGCTCGAGACTTACTAGCCTTGAAAGGCCTAGAAGATATCTTTCCCTCGATGCAGGATTCGCAGACTTGATAAGGTACAGGTCAGACTAAGTCCAATATACCGTCATCAGCAAGTCGTTGAATCCGCTTAAAGTTGATGTGACCCAGTCTCAAGTGCAAGAGATATGTAAGATCCTGATAAGAAGAAATAAACTTTCTCTTTCTCTGATTATCAATTACAGATGAATTACATGTAGCACTCGCGGAAGTCTTATGATGACAGTTAACGACATAGAGAGAGTTATTCAGCATTCCACGACAGATAACAACGTTATACCAATGATAGAAACACCACTATAAAAAATAACTTAATATCCATCAACATAAAGTTTGGAAACTAAAATAAGGTTCCGCCGAAAATCCGGCACATATAAAACACCTCTCAAAGTCAAAACAGAATCATCAAAGTACAAGGTGACATCTTCAATGGCAGATGCACTCACTTGTGCTGCATTCCCCATTGAGATGGTAACTTCATCATTCTTCAGCACCCTCCTCAGTGTGAACCCCTGGAAGTGTAACAAACATGGTCAGTAGCTCGAATATCCACTACCCACAAATAAATAGAAACCGATGCTAAACATTTTTATGTTATAAATGCAAATGATGTACCTTGTCCCTTGCTTCCGCATGCGTTCTTGCTTGAAGTGACACCAACCCTCTTCATCTCATTTGACCTCCTTTCACGTCTTCTTCGATCAATCAGATTCTTGTACCCAGTATAAACCACATCTTTCAATGTGTTCAAACTGTGCACAAAATCTGATAACTCAGAATCCCATGAAGGTACGAAAGACAGTTATGCCAGGTGATCAGTAAGCAACTCTTTGAAAGTATACTCGCTTCTCTTAGCTACATCTTTCTTAAAGACATAGAATGAAAGCGGTAATGAGTTCAGGATAATATCGATCTTAGCCCGATCACTGATACATCCACCTCTATGTGTGAACCGATTCATGGTGTTATCCATCATCATCACACGTAATGTCACCAAACTACCATCAATCATTCTCTTGCAGACAAGGTCTTTCACGAGATCATAGCTGACAGTTCGTTCCACTTCGCCATACGTAGCCACCAAGTCAGTCCAGATCGCAACAGAGCTACAATAGCCCATGTACTTGAGCTTCAATTCTCTAGATAGGTTATTCGAGATTAATTTGTAAGTAAAATCTTAAGATACCACCCATCTGTCATAGAATTCCTTCTCACATCTAGAGACTTTATGGTAACGTGGGGCAAGTGGCTTCATAGTAGGAACAAACATACGTTGCTTAGACAGGAGGATATACTCAATGCAGTATCTCCACTCTAGAAAGTTTGGACCAGTTAAGGGATTGAGAGAAAGAATATGATCAACAGTAGACATAGACATATCTGAAACAAATAAATAATCTTAATAAGAACATACATGCAGAACATTTGAAAACAAATGCATTGAAAACCTCTTGATAAATCAAATACAAATGTTTACCACTAATAGCCCAAGAGTTCCCACCGCAAGCTTCACTCGTAGACGTTTACGATGTCACCCTCAACCAGACTGCGGGTTTTAAGCCCCAATCCTTTAATTTCATACCATGTCAGGAATCATTAGACACATGAAACTATTAATTAGTGTAAAACTTTAGACCAAGCCATCTCTGAAGAACAGGGAAGCAGCAATTGCATTATATTCTAAGATGCCTCTAAGCACTTAACCACAAATTTAACTCGAGCCAAAAGAGACAGTTTGGCATGCCACGTAACCATACCGCGCGGCCCTCAAAGCCTTCGTTATCTAAAATTTAAATCAATCCTAGAATACTTATGAAAAAGAATTATGCAAGCTACACTCGTAGACGTTTACGCAAAACCCTCCCATTATTCATATGATTTAAATTGTTTGTCTAGAAATCCCAACAACTGCAGCCCATGTACCTCCGGGAATTAGCAAGCTACACTCGTAGACGTTTACTAAGACGGGAGATGCAATTACAGCCTAGGATCACTTTGTGGAGGTCTATTGATTTTAATTAAAAAATCCACTTAGTATGTTTGATTAAAAAGGTTTCTTAAATGCACACATAAATAATTTCTTGTCATTATATTTTTCCAAATTTTTGCATGTAATTAAACAAGCCCAAAAATTCAAAATATAATCCGACAAGAAATTAATCACATAAGCATGATGATTAAAGCTGTAAATAATAAAGCAGTAAAACATGCTTCTTATTATCTACACATGCTTATTGCGCAAATATTAAATCACATATCATACGAGAGCAATTAAGACAAACAAAAATTCCTCGTGGCCCCAAAATAGAAAAATAAAATAATTCTATCTACTACAGAATTTGAAATTTGAATTTCAAATTTGGATAACTCCAAATCTTCACAAATCTTCCAGGGCCTTGAATCCTCAACCACCAAATCTTTTTGGATCTAGGATTTTGAGATTTAAAAATTGGTCCCACAATCCAATTGCAAACCCTAGGGTTTACATCGAATTGCAGCAGTCGTCAAACCTTGAACCCGGCCACCGCAGCAGCAGCAACCGCCAGCCGACAGCCACCACCGCCGCCGCTGCCGCCCGGCTTGGCCGCACATTGCGTGCCTGCTCACGTGGCTGCACCGCCGCGTCGCGTGGCTGCTACCGGCGCAGGCCCCCGGCCCGCACGGCTGAGCTGCCGCCACTACGTCGCCTGCCTGTCGCCGTGTGCCGCCACCGTGCACCGCCGTCGCCTCACCAGTCTCCATATTCATTCTTCGACCCGTCCAAATTACAGATTTGAAAATAAAATTACAATAGCTATTCTATTACAATTTTTCCTAACAAATCTAATCATGAATTTTCTTGTAATTTTACAAAAACAATTTAATCCAAACACGGATAAACCATCGTAGATTAAATTGAACGGGTTGCCACGAGGAACAAAAACCAAAACCATCAACAGCAATAAATAATTCATTCACGCATAATCGAATTAAATCACTCATCCAACAGAGCCATGAAAAATAGCCAGGCTCTGATACTAATTGTAAGGATCAACTGGCGAACCGAATCACCAAATCCAAATAAACCGGACCGTTTCATGGATGTTGAGAGCAATTACCAATTCAATAAACCCTAGAATGCTCCTATGAATTTAATGCAGTGGATAAGGGATTACCTTTCTTCCGTAGAGTCAGATCCAATCTTTCGCGTTTGAATTTCCAACTTTCGATTCAACCACGCGATTCAATTAAATTAGCGGAAACAGAGATTAGCAAATCTAATTTTTAGATTTAATTAAACAAAAAAAAAAGAAAAGGAATTTGTTCTCCAGATTAGGCCTTCAGATCTGTATCCCAATGTTGTTCAATCCTTCTACTGGTGAGGATTCCACACGACTGTGAATGTGTAAGCCAGAGTCGAATTTCTTATTGATACTTTCCTCGCCGGAAGGTTTAGATAGAAACTCGGGAACTCAAACGGTTTGACTCAGACAAGATGCGGAAGCAGACTAAAATTGACCAATGAAAGGATCCAACACCTTTGGATTCGAAAACCTTCAAGTACCGTAGTCCAGAATAAATCTCCTACGACCCAAGAAGCGAATTGATCCAACAACGAAGGATATACGCGAAGACACCACCAATGGATATGACTGTCCAATTGATTAGTCGAGAATGAAACCCTAATGGAAGATTAGAATTTCGAATAATGAGCCTTCAGAATTTAAAGGAGAAAACCTCACAATTTTATTAAAATCTGAAAACTGAAAATTGTTCAATAACAAGGCTTATATATAGGCAACTCAAATCCTAAACTAATAAGGTAATTAATTTCGAAAATTAAAAGGAATAAATTCGAAATTTAATTAAACAAGGCCTAAACATGTTGGCCCAAAATAACTAAATAAATTAAACTAAGCCCAATGATTACACTTAATTAAATTAATAACTTTTGGGCCTTCATTTAATTCTTCCAACACCATCGAATCCTTGGACTTATTTACAGCCAAATGCCTTTAACCAACAAACTCAATCTAACCCTCAAAGTCCTTGCTCGAGCTCTAGTCATCGGCCTACTCAGAATGTAGACTGGATAATCTCTCATAGCTGCTACTTGGGCTCCATCACTTCTCCTCTCGAACAAACCAGATGCGCCGCCCCTCTCTCTCTCTGAAACTAGGGTTTCAACTAATTTGAATTGTGATACAAATTGAGAGAGAGAACACGTCTATTTATAGACCTAGGGTTTTAACCCTAGTGGGTTACTGGGCCTCTTTTCAGCATATTAAATTTGGGCCAGACCTGGGACCTAATGCAAATAATAAAGTGGGCCTATGAATTAATTAATTCTCATTTCCACAACCCAGGACACAATTAATTAATTAATATTAATATTTTTCACCACAAAATTAATACTGACTTACCCCTTTATTACCACGTTATGAGAACGGGCTGCATTAACTTGAGAATTTCCATATTTAAGGTTACTGGACATTCATTAATTAATCGGAGCTTCTGACAAGCTCTATCTACAATTAATTAATCTCTTATTTTCCTGAGCAGTACCACTCAAACCTTATCACTCATGCTTGAACTTAATCAGCCTGCAAGACTTTAGCACGATGAATGTTATTGAGCTCCTCAGGGAATGTCCCCATCCTATTACTCAGATATGGTTACCTAGCTCCAGTCTCAGGCTGTAATACATGAACTGCTGCTACCCAAGATGCGGGTATACGAGCACGTTACTCAGGCTCTCCACATGGCAAGTCAAAGTAACAGTCAACCCGTGCATACCCCTGAACCTTCGTTAGGGTTTGGACTCAATCAAGATTGAGATCTTGTATTCTCTGATGTCAGACAGTAGAATACATCTCACTGTGTTCTAATCAATACGCCACCGCACGTACCAGCATATCAAGTAATCAAGATAGATTACTTCTTTTCGACTATGCAGCAGCCTATACCGACATAATTATCCTCGTACGTTGTCTTGGTTGTGATAAAATTTATATCTCACTAGGTCAAGTGATCATATATCTTCTGCGAATTACAACATGCATTATGATTGTTCATATAGGTGAGATAAGAGGATACTGTTGTTACTCGCATGTAAGTTTGTTTAACAGATAGAAAATACCGTTGAATGTATACTCTTCTTAATAAATGCTTTCTATATACAAAACCCAACACCTCTTGCAAGGTTATAGAATCCACTCGGTCATAGATAATTGCATCTTTCATGTTTGAGTATGATCTAGGGAAGGCATTTAAGAGGTGAATGACCTCATCCTCGTCTTCAATTTTTACCTCTATGTTCTCCAAGTCATCTATCACCTTGTTAAACTCATTAAGCTGGTCTAAAATACCTTATCATCTCAAAACTTAAAGCTTTAAAATCTCTTCTTCACGTACAATCGGTTTGTCAGAGATTTCGTCATGTAGAGACCTTCCAATTTCTTCCAAACCTTCTATGTTATGTCTTCTTTTGAAACCTCCCTCAGTACATATCATCAAGACTCAAGAAGATGATGTTTATTGCCTTATTCATCATCTTTTTCATATGATCAAAAGGTTTCATCTTTGAAGGCCTTATCTCCATCAAGTCCTAGTTGAGTGAGAATGGCAAGCATTTTAACTTTCCACAAACCAAAGTCATTCTTGCCATTAAACTTATCAATACTGAACCTCTCTGTACCCATAACTCCACAGAAAAAGCCCCAATACACCAAAAACAATGTTGGTCCCTAAAATCAGAGTCGTCGTGGTAGCGATAAAATACAAACACGAAATGCAGCAGAATAAAATAACGTTCACTTGCACTTTAGGTTATTTTCAAATGGGGTTTCGTTCGAGTTTACTTAAGTTCTTTTTTCAGTTATACACTAGCAACTCCGTTGCTAGGTTTCAAATCACAGTTGCACAGTAATCAATGAAACAGTAAACAGCGCAAAGACACAGAGTTTATAGTGGTTCGATCAAATGATCTATGTCCACTCCTTAGGCGAATCGCTAAGATTTTTACTAAGTAAGTATACGGTGTACAAAGAGTTGCCTTTCCAGTAAAGCAGGCAACCGACATTTGGTCTGGCTACTTCACGGCTATCTTCTGATACCCCGAACTTCTCAGGTGTGGCTCTGGATGAGTCAAGGGCACACCTTCGTCAAACTCGCTCTTACCACTTTTGGAAGGTTTAAAGTTTCTTTCGAACTGTCCTTCAATTGCGACTTCAATGTCCGTCTTAATCAATTCCTTTTCAAGAATTGACTGCTAGATACTTCCAATAAAGGAAGTGATCCCAATGATTGAAGATTCTCGAATCAATTCAAGAATCTTACTAAATAAGTGTCAGATATTCAATGGGACACTTTGGTTGTTGAAGGCTTTCAATGTATCTGGTCGGTTGCTTTCAATAGACTGCTCACAAGTGTTTTTGCTTTTTGTCTTTCGGAATCTCTCAAGTGCAAGTTAGTGTATGAATGAGTAGTAGTCTTTTCTTCCTTTTGACTTGTCTTTTATAGTTGGAGATTCAAAACTTGAATCTCCATATCCGTTAGACACAACGGATCTTTCGTCTAAAACTAGGTAGACTTTCACCAACTTTTTCAGACTTTGTACAGACTTTCCGACCTACTTCTGACAGGTTAAGTCCTCTCGCATTGGTGGGTCAGAGATACGGTGTAGCAGCCGTTTAAACTTTACTTTGCTGAGCTTCTCCGGGACGGTCTGCTAGTTCTCTTTTAGTATTATGCTACCTTCAACTTTGGATTGCTAATGCCTTTAGCAAGTTGCGGTGTGTTAGCAAATGCTGACTCCTCAGCCTTCTGCTACCACAACCCTTCTTACTCTTTTGCATCCTCTGATGTTTGCTGGAGGTGCTTCTAGCAACCTATTCTATTACAACTCAATATTCACCTATACAGGACATTACAAGAGTTGCTAGCCTATGCTAGAGTTCAGCAATGATCGACCATCTACTAAGGTTTGATCCAACAAAACCTTTTACAATATTGTCCTAAGGAAGATTTAGGAATAAATTCCCAACAATTTCGCCCTTTTTGGTGCGATCAAAGCTTACTAAGGATTGCTGAGACTTAGCATCGAAAAATTCTGAGTTACAAGGGAATTGCTAGACAAACTATCTCAGAATCTAACTAGCTTTAAGTCCTTAGCCCCAACAAGCGATTTTAAATAAAATTCCCCCTCAAAATATGCTGGGAAATATTCTCGCTCAATAATAGTACAAATAAATACTGCAAGAAAAGTGTGCTAGAGCTCCTAGCATCTTTAAGAACAACAAGCTTTTATCAATCATCTAGCAAACATTTTGAGCTTATCATCCACATTCTGATTCGTTGAATACACTGTGAGTGTATATCAACTATTGTACGCACACGGAAAATTAGAAGTGGACAATGAGATTTTGTCACGAATCTGATGATTTCATATATGATTTTGAAAGTATAGATACAGTGAAATCACTCAGAATCAGCAAAAAAATAAAATTGAAACAGGACAAAATAAGAACAACAGATAAGGATGACCTTAGTTCTGAGCGTCCGGTGGAGGTTTCGGCTTCTCAAGGGTTTCAACCTTTTTCATAGTCAGGGCCATGAGTTTCTCCAAAAGCTCCATATGCGTTTGTTGTTCTGCTTTCTGTTTTGCTTCTAACTTCATCATTTGTTCCAGCATGGTACGCTCGAATTCCTTTTCTTTCCGCAACAGCTCTGCTTCCTCTGCCTTCACCTTAGCCTGCTCAGCAATCCTTTGTTCTTCCCCCTCTTTGAGCGCATCCAAAACTGAAGCGGAGAAGGACTTGTGCTCATCAAGATCTACTTTAAGAGTCACCACATTCGTTTGTACCGTAGAGACGGTTTCCTCCACATGAGTGATCTTCTCAGTAACTTGAACGACCTTTTGCTGAACCTCAGAAACAAAGGTTTGAACTCTAGAGACTGCTCCTCGTACATCAGCAACCTCTTTTTGGACTTCTTCATTAAATTTTGCATGCTAAATGTCACGTTGATGTAGTGTTGTATTGAGTAAAGAAACAACAAGGGACTGAAGATGCACTTGTACAGGTTCAGCAGCAATGGGGGTATCAGGAACAACCACTAAATCTGTCCCCGCAGCTGCTGTAGGATTCGTACCCTCTTCACCATCTACTAACATTTCAGGAGGTTCAGGAACAAGCACTTCAAGGCTTTGAGTGGTAGCATCCTCCGCAGTTGGGTTAGCAGGTTCTTCAACAGCTACTTCGTTTTTTATTTCCATCAAGTCATCCACCGCATTTTGAATTGATTCCTGAGCAGAATCATGAACCTCTGAGGCTTGAAGAGAAGCAGCAGCTTGATGAATATCCTTGTGAAGAATAGTCATCTTGAGGTAATCCTGTCGTTGGGCCTCTTCTTCCTTAGCCTGTTGAAGAGAAGCTAGTTCCAGGTTTCTCACTCGTATTTTCTCCTCAAATGTTGTTTTTCTCTTCTTATAAGCATCAACAGCACGCCTTTGTCGTTTGGTTAGTTGTAAATGTGCAGCAGAGCGTTCATCCGGTGCAAACTCAGATGGGGGTAGCGATAGAGATGCTGAGAACAACCTATGAGCGCGAATGACCTTTAGTCTTTCCAGCACTTGCTTATCTGTGTACTGCTTTGTACAAGGGGGCTGATCCATCCAATCATTTGCCCAAGCTTCCTCCGTACGACAAAAGTTTAACCCTTGCTTGGCAATGGTTATCATCCTCTCTTCAAAACATAGCTCATGCATTACGTAATCGTAAGTTTTCCATCGCAGCAGTTCTCTACCAAGCAACTTCCCTTTGTCTGTTTCTTCATCAAGCTCAACAAAGAAAACCTCTGCAATATCCCTCTTGACTTCTTGCTCCACAAATGCCAGAATCTCATTACACCAGTCACGGAGATCAGCATTTAATTCATCATCAAAGGTGACAGATGCGCACCACTGAGCTACCCTTCGAGAGCGAAACAGTTTGGCAGGTAATCCATGAAATGGAATCCTAAAAAGCTCATTTTTGGCAGTTGGAAAATGTCGGAGGGTTTTGGCGTCAAACACTTCGCCGGATTCCCCTTCGGAATCAGAGTCTGATGAACAAGTAGACTCATTCAAATGTACAGCAGAGGAGACTTCCAACTCCATGCTATCCTCTGTTGATGTAGTGTCAACAGCAACGGTGGGTATCTCCTGAGCAACAGAGACTTCCTTAGCAGTTTTCACGATTAAAGTTCAGCAGCGACAGGCTCTTTTGCATGTTTCAGAGCAGCTTCCTCAGCAGAAGGCTGCTCAGAAAAGACAATTTTTTCCTCAATCTGTTTCCTTCCTCCTGAAGATTTAGCATTCTTTTCTTTAGAATGTATGACAACCTTTACTTGAGATGGCACGGCCTCTTTAGAGCTATTGCTTGGGTTGGATGATTTATTTGGTTCACGAATTTGAACTTCTGTTTCTTCGGAGTGCTCTGTAGCCTTTTCAACTTCAACAAGGATTAACACATTTTTCCCTTTCTCTGTGGTATCAGCAGCTGTCTTGCCTTTCTTAGCTGCTCTAGCCACCGTTTCAGCACTTTCCTTCTCTCCTGTCTTGCTAGCACTTTCTTTTTTAGTCTCGCGCTCAGCATATGATTGCTTGACTTGTTCAAAGTCTCGATCTCGCCCTTCGAATGTGATCCTTTCCATCTCCTTTATGTATTCCTTGATCTCCTGTGACTTTTTAGCAATGTCACGTTTCCTTTTGTTTTCCCTTAGGCCTTTAATGCGATCCTCATAACTTTTAGAAGACAAAGGTGGATCAACAACTTTCTCTGTAGCAGCCGCCTGCTCAGCAACCACTTTCTTCCTAGCTTCTTCTGCTTCCTGTAATTCTGCAGTCTTGAAGAGACGCTTACGAGTCCTCTTCCTTCCGATTGGCACAATATCTGTTATCTGTTCAGAATGAATTGGTAGAGAAACCTGACCTAGCACGAGTGGGGGCTGTTCCGCTACCTTCTTGGTCATGATTTCATCTATCTTATCAGCAGGTAGGTCACCGAGCTTCACAATCTTCTCAAGGTTGTGAAAACACCTCTCTGTTTCAGCATTCTTGGTCAGTGTTGCTATCTCTTCAGCAGTTAAAGGAGAAGCTGGTTGCTGTACACGTTCTCCTAAGGAACGTTCATCCACCTCTTCATCGGAAGTTGGCTTGTCTTTATCAACATTTGACTTTCCGGTCAATTTCTTTGGTTTTTTTGAAATCCAGGGGGTTGGCTTCCTTCTTTGTTACTGGAATGAAGTCTGTGGAGAGTAACTTCACACCTTGATCAATCTTCTTGGGATGCATGACCATCTCCAAAAACTTGCTTATCTTTAGACCAAAATTGACATTCAAAGAGAATGTCCCATCAACTGACATATGATCATTCTTCCTCGCATGCTCTGCCCATCTTTCGAAGAAGAACTCTGCCCAATTTCCCTTTATATTATCTATGAGAGCCATCATCACTGCATACTTCTTAGCAGAGAGTTCCGAATATGCTCCAGCATCACATTGAAACATCTTGATCACCATCTCGGCAAGAATTTTGAAATCATCCTTCAGGGTGTTAATAGGGGTGGCTACCCTGAACGTGATGATTTGTCCTTTTCTATCCTTCATTTCCTCAGGCTTTCTCCACAGATTCCATCGCCTTTCCATCTCTCCAATATATGTGACCTTATATTGCGAGATATGTTCGCCACAGTTTCAGAGTCCGAAAAGCTTTGCAAGTATCTCTGCGTTAACATCAATGATGTTCCTATAAACACAAGTTTGAAAGGACTTCCCATCCTCACTCATCACGGCTCTCGCATAAAACTCAGAAACCATATGCGGGTGGAAATGTAGAGGTTCAGCAGAGAGATATTTGATTACCTGCTCGCTGTCAAGGATCGTCATTATCCATTCCGGAATTTGGGCAGGAGTGAGACGCGTGTATAGAATCCAGTCTTTCATTATTTGTGCTAGCTGTCTTTGTTCCTTTGAATGGTCGGACTGTTCCTTCTTTCGAGCCATTACCACGAGTTGACCGTAAGGGATTGTATCATCAATGTCCTTCTTCTTTATGATCGCGTATGTAGAGGCGCACCAGAATTGGGCGGAAAACTATACAGGGGGACTGTATCAGTTTCGGAGTCACGACTGCTGGAACTAGGGTTCTAGGTTGATGATGATGTGGGATTGGTAGTCATGTTGGGAGAAGATTTTGGATTGGGACGATTTTGGGAAATATTAAAGAAAAGAAGAGAACAAGTTGAGAGCTCGGGGGTTTGAGAGTTAGGGATTTCTTGTTTGAAATTTTGAAAAGAAATAGAGTGAACAGTAATGATGGTTTATGTTTATACCTTTGGATGTGAGATCCAACGGTTGGGGGAGTTTCTGTCAAAGAAATAGATCGACGGCTCAGGATTAGCACGTCCTTTTGTACATCCTCCCATTCTCCGAGAAAAGCTCGAGTGTGTCTGACATGGCATCTTGTCACTCGACGCAGCCGTCTGCGTACATTAAATGCACCTTATCGGGTCTTATCAATTTTGAATTTAGTCTTCCCGCCTCGAACTTTGAGACAGCAGAGGATTTTAATTCAGCAGATATCCGTCAGCAGATGTTACCATAGATTAACACACATATCTTGCTAAAGGATATGCTATTTCCCTTTCCTGATAAGTCAGCATTTTGAAAGTCGCTTATGCAGAGGCGCACCAGAATTGGGCGAAAAACTATACAGGGGGACTGTATCAGTTTCGGAGTCTAGACTGCTGGAACTAGGGTTCTGGGTTGATGATGATGTGGGATTGGTAGTCATGTTGGGAGAAGATTTTGGATTGGGACGATTTTGGGAAATATAGAAGAAAAGAAGAGAACAAGTTGAGAGCTTGGGGGTTTGAGAGTTAGAGATTTCTTGTTTGAAATTTCGAAAAGAAATAGAGTGAACAGTAATGATGGTTTATGTTTATACCTTTGGATGTGAGATCCAACGGTTGGGGGAGTTTCTGTCAAAGAAATAGATCGACGGCTCGGGATTAGCACGTCCTTTCGTACATCCTCCCATGCTCTGAGAAAAGCTCGAGTGTGTCTGATGTGGCACCTTGTCACTCGACGCAGCCGTCTGCGTACATTAAATGCACCTTATCGGGTCTTATCAATTTTGAATTTAGTCTTCCCGCCTCGTACTTTGATACAGCAGAGGATTTTAATTCAGCAGATATCCGTCAGCGGATGTTACCATAGATTAACACACATATCTTGCTAAAGGATATGCTATTTCCCTTTCCTGATACGTCAACATTTTGAAAGTCTGCTGGGACTTAGCAGTCTGGAAGTAATAATGAATACCTCGAGCCGATTGCTGATCTGACCATCAATCATCACTGCTGAACTGATTGGACTTCCCATGCAAATATGACGATCTCTCTCTTTGCGACGCTTCAAATTCCGAGAGATGAATCATCATGATCTTTCAAAAGATTTTCTAACCGGTCATAAATACCAAGTAATGATTATCCTCTCTATAAATATCCTCCTTGCGATGAGCCTCAACACCACAAGTTATCTGATCTTCATACTTCTCTATAACTTCCATCCCAAAATCTTTCCCAAAAAAATGGATTCTCCCGGATAGGCTCTCGAAGTGTGCCGCAACCAGATACTTCATGAGTCTGGTTTGTACGCATATTATGATGATGACTACGCCGTGGCTGAAAAAGTCATGGCAACGATGAACAGGTGCGGGTTGACGCAGTTTGTCAGCGCCACCCCATGCCACTATCATGAGGATCTCCTTTGGGAGTTCCTCAAAGACTGCATTGCTGAGGAGGGTGCCATTTACGGGTCTTTTTGTGGCAAACTCGTCTGTTGGTCTCCCGACTCCTTCTCTCGAGATTTCGGCCTTCCTAGGGGTCCAATCTCTATTTTGAACTATCAAACGGCAGAGGCAGCCCCAGAGTGGACATCATGGCAGAAGTGGCGACACTCTGCCTGGTTCGAGTTTTCCCCCTTCGCTCCAGCTTCCGGTCTGCAGGCTCCATACCGGGTGATGTTCCGCATCGCCCACAACATGCTATTGGGGGAACATCTTAATGACCTCTCCTTCTCAAGGGAGGTATGGCAGGCCATGATGGCCATGGATGATGAGGTTGAGGCTGACTGGGCAGGCTTCATTTTCGACGGCGTCCGAAACTGCATTCAGCTCTATCCTTCGGTGCCTCTGCTAAACGGGATGCAGCTCAACTGGCTGCTGGAGCAGAGCTTTTCTGAGATAGTAGAAGGCCGGTCCAACCTTTTGGGAGCTGACTTCTTCTCGTACAAGCCTCGTTCCCCCTACTGCTGAAAAAAAAATCAAGCTGGTTGTTGTTTTTGCTATCCCCTCCCCCTTCCTCTTTTTTTTTTTTTTGTAAATGAATGTTTTTTTAAGGGATGGAATGAACTTCCTCTTTTCAGTATTCGTGCATCTGAGCTTTATTTCATACATATATCCATCTGTAAGGCACATTTCTTCATAACTTCGTCAATCCATCAAGATAACTTCCAGTAGATCTCTTTCAAACAGGAGATACATAAAATATATTAACCTTTAAAATCTGATCTACGACTTTGACACTTGCTGAATAACCAACAGATGTCTGCTTAGTAGCCTCTTCACTAGCCGTTCTTCCATAGTTGTTATTATCATAGCAAACTTTTCTCAGCAGAAGGATTCAGCACTCAATAGACACATGCTAGAAGAAATCCAAGAGGTTCAGAAAGAACGAGAGTAGCATCTCATTCATCCATAGCATCTTCTAACTCCATGAGACCCAATTTTATACATAATTCTTTGAATCTGGTCTCCGCTAGAGGCTTTGTGAAGATATCAGCAATTTGATCCTCCGTGCATATATACTTAGTATCGATATCCTTCTTCTCTTGATGATCACGAATAAAGTGATATCGGATGTCAATATGCTTGGTTCTAGAGTGATGCACTGGGTTCTTCGTTATGCACATGGAACTATTGTTGTCGCAGTATATAGACACACATTCAGGAGGAATGTCATAGTCCAAAAGTTGCTGTCGAATCCACATAATTTGCGAACAGCAGCTAGCAGCTGCAACATACTCTGCTTCGGTGGTCGATGTTGCTACCGAATGCTGCTTTTTGCTGAACCAGCTTATCAGCTTGTGCCCGAGAAATTGGCAAGTACCACTGGTGTTTATCCTATCAATTTTGCACCCTCCAAAGTCAGAGTTTGAGTAACCACTCAGAGTCAGAGTATCTGCCCTTGGATACCAAATCCCTAATCCTTCTGTGCACTTCAAATATCTCACAATCCTCTTTGCGGTATCTAGATGAGTCTTGTTGGGATTTGCTTGATACCTTGCACATAGTCCTACAGCATATGAAATATCTGGCTGTAAGATATAGCAGAGAACCGATAATTCCTCAATATAGACTAGGATTTACGGTCTCTCCTTCTTTCTCAAGAGCTGTTATGCACGTAGTGCTTATGGGAATCCGCAGACTCTTGGTCTTCTCTGGACAATACTTTGCAATTAGATCACGCGTATACTTCCTTTGATGGATAAAGATCCCTTCGCTGGATTGTTGCACTTGAAGTCCAAGAAAGTATGACATCTTCCCCATCATGCTCATTTGAAAGTTGCTCATCATTAGCTTGGAGAATTTGTCGCAGTGATCTTGATTCTTCGATCCAAAAATAATATCGTCAACATATATCTGGACTAGTAGAATGCTTCCTTTGTCCTCAATACGAAAAAGAGTCTGATCAATCCTCCCCTTCTTGAATCCATTGTCGAGCAGAAACTTAGACAAAGTTCCATACCACGCTCGTGGCGCTTGCTTCAAGCCATACAACGCTTTTCTTAGCTTATACACTTGATTTCCATGCTCAAATCCTGGTGGTTGTTCAACATAGACCTCTAATTTGAGCTCGCCATTCAGGAATGCACTCTTAACGTCCATCTGCATGACCGAAAATTCATGATGTGCAGCATATGCAAGAAATAACCTTATTACTTCCAGTCGAGCTACTGGGGCAAACGTCTCATCATAGTCAATGCCCTCGCATTGTCTATATCCTTTTGCTACAAGACGCGCTTTATTTCTAATCACAATGTCTGATTCATCATTCTTGTTCTTGAACACCCATTTGGTGCCAATAACATTCTGATGTTCTGGTCTATCTACTAGATCCCATACGTGATTGCGAGTGAATTCAGCATGCTCCTCTTGCATGGCGTTCACCCAATCTGGATCTCGAAGAGCATCCTCTACTTTGGTTGGTTCCTCACTAGATAAGTAGCAAGCAAACATTGCATTGCCTTGTCTCGTTAGAATGGGATCATTAATATCTCCGAGAACGTCTTCAAGAGAATGAGCGCGCAATCATGCTGGTCTGATTGGTTCTCCAGCAGTTCCCTCCCCTGCTCGATCATTATCTGTTCTCGCGTTCTCCTCAACATCAGGATTGTCAGCAGCAGGAATTCCTTCAGCAACTGGAACTTCTGCTACATGAACTTCATGGACAAGAACATCTTCTTCAGCAGGTACTTCAGCAATTGGTATCTCAGCAGCCCCTCTGCCAAGACCTTCAGCAGCACCTACTTCTTCAGCAACAGGAGGAGAATTTGAAGTCTCCTCATCTGAATCATCAAGCAGATCAAAGATATCTTTTTAGGAATTGGCCTCAGCATGATCGTTAGCATCACTGGCCTGGTCAGCAGTTTGATCACCTGCTGAGCGCCTCTGGGTTGGATTGCAATCATTCATAGACTTAGTCGAGTCAAATTGTAAGTTTTCAAAAGAATTCAGAATCGATTGACCATTGACATTATTAGTCTCATGATTGTTATCCTTCGTCTCTTTTATAGCTCTGCTCACTAAAATAGATTCATCAAAAATAACATTGCATGTTATTTCCATAATTCCAGTAGTCTTGTTTAACACTCTATAGCCTTTGTGAGTGGGGTCACCGTATCGAAGAAGTACACCCTCATCTGACTTAGGCGAAAAGGTGTTAAGTTTCGACTTTCTGTTGTTGTGGATATAACATGTTGCACCAAAAACACGAAGATGATCTAGATTAGGTTTACGACCGTTATATACTTCATAAGGACTCTTGTTGAATCGGCCGGTAATGGAACTCCTATTCTGTGTGTAGCAGGCCGTCATCACTGCTTCTCCCCAATACTTAGCAGGTAACTCAGCATCAGCTAGCATAGACCGCACTGCCTCTTTCAGCGTCCGATTCCTTCTCTCTGCTAGACCATTCTGCTGAGGAGTCCTAGCAATGGACCTCTCATGACCAATACCAGCCTCTACGCAGAAATCCATGAGGATTCCATTACAGAATTCGGTACCATTATCCGAACGGATCCTCTTTACAGTAACCTCTTTACTATTTTGCTCCTTGAGTATTAGCTCAGGCAGAATGAGCTTCACTTCGTCCTTGGTCTTGAGCAAACGAACCCAAGTATACCTAGAATAGTCATCAACCACCACAAGAGTATATATCTTTCTACTTACAGTGGGTGGAGTGACTGGGCCAAATAGATCCAAGTGCAATAACTCAAGGATCCTGCTTGAGGTAGCCTTTTCTGGGTTGGAACGAAATGATGCTTTGGTCTGCTTCCCTCGTTGGCAGGCTTTGCATACGCCTTCCTTATGAAATGTGATGTCATCAGGCAGACCTGCAACAAGCTCATTCTTGGCAATATGGTTAATGGTTTTGAAATTTAAATGGTTTAACCTTTTGTGCCATAGCCATGTGGTTTCCTCCTTGCTTAAAGCTAAGAAGCATGAATGTTGTTGGCCACTTTGCCAATCGACAACATACAGACCACCTTTCCGGATACCTCGAAGTTTCACTTCTCCTACGACATTGTCAGCAATTGAATAACCAGAATGAATAAATGAAACAGTGTACCCATTTTTGCATAGTTGGCTTATGCTTAGCATATTATGCTTGAGATTTGATACAAGAGCAACGTTGACAATCCTTAGACCATTACGCTCTATACATCCTCTTCCAAGTACTCTGTCTTTACTGTTATCTCCGAACACGACAGATGGACCATATGATTTCTGAATGTCTGAGAATAGTTCTCCGTCCCCCATCATGTGCGCCGAACAACCACTGTCTAGGATCCACTCATTTGACATGTCTGATGTCTTTGCGCCTGGGTCCTGATCCTGCAAACGCAATTAGGTTGATTTAGGTCCCCGTTTCGCGTCGGGTCCTGAAGGATTAGCTTGTGTCATTGCTCCTTTCAGAACCCACATTTTACTAATTTTCAAGGTTTTCTCCTTGAGATCCTTTTTGATAACCTTCTCAACCTTTTGGTGTGTGCATGCGTATGGTTGTGTGATGTGCTTCTTTGCCTTCATCGTCCTTTGATGATATGTATATCTGGACTCAGGTCTCACATAGGTGTTGTAGGAACTGAGTCTACAATAGGCGACATGAATCGCCATTTATTAAAACTCCGGATTCGATTTATGGATATCAAAATAAATATCATGACAAACAGTAAATGCCCTATGCATGCTCCTATTTAATTTAATTCGTAGATTCAAAGGGATACCTTAAACTCCAAGGACTGATCTACAGATCTAGATCGATGACGGCAATGAAGATGGTGCAGATCTGGATCTGGAATCGATCAAAACGATGGTGTTCCTACAGATCTGATCTTCTGATCTGTTCCCTTGCTCGAT
>JAPKLW010000131.1:481013-516027 GCA_026898455.1 Plectranthus barbatus | reverse complement strand
CCGATCTAGATCTGTAGATCAAACGTGAAATCAGGTATTCTCTAAATTCATCCTCTGCAATTAATATTGTAGGAGCATGCATAGGATCGCATGATTTATTTAATTGAAATTTGTTCCTGGTATCCTAAGAACGATCATTGGCAAGAATTTAATTAATGGCAACTCGTGTTGTTCATCGTAGACTCAAACCCTACATATATATATATATAGGGGAGTGATCATATGAGAACCAACTTTACCATGTGAAAATAAGAACAAATCTCGGCCATCCAAAACATGATATCAACAGCTCAGATTTAATTTCGTCCGTGTTTCATTATTGTTTGTATTGGTCTGCATTATTGTAAAATGAGGGGTAATTTTGTACTTACATCAATTCAAATCTTTTTATAATCTAAATTATATCTCGCGATCTTTGTTTCCTTTGCGATTTGTGATTTGCCATCTCCATTCCTTCTGCGATTATATAATTGTGAAATCTCATTCGTCATTGTCTGCGATTTGTCTGCGATTTGTGATTTGTCATCATTTGCGTTCGTCATTATATGCATTCATCGTCTGTTTTTATCGTCTGCGTTCATCGTCTGTGAGTTATGGATGCTTTGAAAGGTAAGATTTTATATATTGCATATGTTATGTAATAGATGCAATTGTTTTCTGATATGATGTTTGATCATTAGTTATCAGTTACAGTTATAGAATTGAAGTTTCATTGTATAGGTTATTGATGATTTGTTTGCAGGTATTGAATTAGGTTTCGTAGATTGCTGTTTTTATACGTAGTACTTATTTTATATGTGATTGAATGATAATTAGTTTATGTAGGTTCTGGTTGGTTATGAGAATTCATTATATAGATTAAATACATGCATTATATTTTGTTATGAATTGCATTATATGTTTGTAGTTCGTTTGTTAACTGAAAGAGTGATTATTTGTTTACGTACTTTCAAATTTGTTTTATATGTGCATTATATAATATTAGAACATGCATTATATATTTGTAATAGTTTCATTATAGGTGAGTTTGTAATAATTAGTTTATGGAGGTTCTGTTACGGTATGTGAATTCATTATATAATGAAAATATGTTCATTATATAGTTATGTATCATGCATTATATGTTTTAAGTATCAAATTTAATTCATGATTTTTTCTGTACAGATTCTTATGTTCCAAGGTGTGATAATTCTATGAAGCCTTATGTTGGAATGTTATTTAGCAAACTTCGGGATGGTATTGGATTTTATGATAATTATGCTAGGTTTTCTGATTTTGATACACGTCTTTCTACTTTAAAAAAGGGTGGTGATATGATTCTGTGGAGATATGTAGTGTGTAGTAGGGAGGGTGAGAAATTTCATGAAAACGTTGAAAACTAGAATTGTACGTTAGTTGAATCTAGGCAGAAAATGAGAAAACGTTTATCGATGAGATGTGGATGCATGGCGAAGATGGTTTTGAAATATCATGGAGTTTCATACTTAGTTCATTTATTTGTTGAAAATCACAATCATCCGTTAGTTGAAGCTCGTTTTCAGCATTTTATGAAGTTGAATCGTCAAATTGACATTGTTCATCAGAAGTTTATTTTGGACTGTGCGAGAACAAATATAGGACCTACACAGTCATCTCGTTTGTTAAAAGAGTTTCTTGGCGGCTGTGATGGTGTTTGTTCTGCTGTATATGTTAGGAATTACTCTCGAGATATGAGAGCATTTGTTAATGGTGCTGATGCACAAATGCTTCTCAATGAAATGGCAAGGAAGCAGCAGATGTGTTCAGCATTTAGTTATCATTATCATTTGGATGAAAAGAGTAAGTTGATGAGACTCTTTTGGTGTGATTCTATCTCGAAGAAGAATTATAAAGTTTTTGGGGATGTTGTTGCATTTGACACCACGTATTCGACAAATAAGTAAGTTTTTTTGTTTCATTCTTTGTTCTTATATATATTCATTACTTTATTTATGTGCTTGCATTATATGAACCAAACATATTCATTTTATAGTTATTGGATCTGCATTATATGTTTCTTGTGCTATCTGATAATGTTTAAATTCATGATGCATTATATAATGTACTATTTTTCATTATAAAGCTTTTAATTATGCATTTTATAGATTTGTCATATGCATTATATGGTTGTTTATTTTGCATTATATGGGTGCATTATATAATACAAATATTTTCATTATATAGCTTTAGTATATGCATTATATGGTTATTGTGTTATGAAGTCAAATGTAATTGTTATATGTATTTTATTTTCAGGTATTGTTTAATATTTGCTCCTTTTACGGGCAAGGATAATCATGGGAAACCTGTGACTTTTGCTGCTAGTTTGTTGTCTAAAGAAGATTCTGATTCTTTTTCATGGTTGTTTGAGAGATTTCTTGAATGTATGGGCTCAGCTCCGAAAATGATTATAACATATCAAGATTTAGGTATGAAAGTTGCAATTCAAAGAGTTCTTTTGGATACAAGGCATCGCTGGTGTATGTGGCATATTATGTTGAAGATTGCAGACAAGGTTTCAAAAGAGTTGCATTCTAATGAGAATTTCAAGAGTGATTTGTTGTCGTATGTTTGGTCGGAGTTGATTGAACCAGATTTTTTTTAGGAGGGCTGGTATCACATAATGGTGAATTATGGATTGGTTGATAATAAATGGTTTGATTCTATGTTTGAGTCTAGAGAGTATTGGGTTCCAGCTTTCTTTCGTGATTTCCAATGAGTGGCTTAATGAAGACGACTTCAATATCTGAGTGTGAGAATAGCTTCTACAAGAGGTACACAAGGAGTCATTCCAATTTACTTCAGTTTGTGATAAACTATAATCGTGCTATTGAGGCTCAGAGGGATGCTAATTCTTATTTGAATTATTTGGACTCTTCATGCATTCCTAAGATGGAAACAACTTTGTTGATTGAGAAGCATGTTTCAATGATTTACACATCAAAGATGTTGAAGGCTATTCAAGTCGAGTTGCTTGCTGCTTGTTTTAGTACTCAGATGCTAGGAGTGAATTTGATGGGTGAAGTTGAGATATATAGATTTGAGGATGAATTTGATGGCATATTTGTTGTGGATTACAACAAAAATGAAGAGTATGCTATTTGTAGCTGTAAGATGTTTAGTAGGATGGGTATACTATTTGTTTTGAAGAATAAAGGGATCAGAAACATTCCTGATAAGTATGTGATTTCTCGGTGGAAGAAATTTTCTTTACTGGATTATTTACATGAAGTGCAGCTTGATACCACTGATGTTAATCTTGTTGAAAATAAGAAAATTGAGAAGAAGATCTTGTCTGCAGTTGTTAATTGTGTTGGTAAAATTGGTGTTGATAGTGAAAGGCTGAAAGCTTTTTTATCTGGTATAAATGAGTTGGAACAGTCCATATTTAATGGTACTGAAATGCCTTCATCAGATGATTTGAAGAAAAAGTTGTTTGAGGATTATTATGGTGCTCCTGTCCCAGAAACTATTGAAGTTTTGCCTCCAAATGTAGTTAAAACTAAAGGAAGTGGGAGTCGTATCATATCAAGAAAGGAGAAGGCAGCAAGAGATTTGGATAAGCGTTTGAGGATGTGTAGAAAATGTAAACAAATGGCAAATCACGATTCAAGGAATTGTGATAAGGAAAATAATAGTTTTAGAACAGTAGTTATATAATGCATGTCTAGATGTTATATAATGCAACACTTTATCTTTAATAATGAAAGTTAAACGTTTCCATTTTACTTTATCATAGTTCTTGTATTTTTTATATGATGCATGTTTCTATTCTTTATAATGCATGTTTCTATTGTTTATAATGCATGTTATTATGTAAAGTACATTCGTTTTATAATGAATGTTGAAATGATATATAATGCACATTTATACATGATATAATGTATGATATGTTCCAGTATAAAAAAGTTTACCAGAAAGAGTTAATATTGTTATTTAAATTAAGACATCAACATTCATTAAGAAACCAGTGATAATCATGATAAACAAGATCTCCACCTTCATGATAATCTCAAAACAGTGCATGAATTATAATATAACAACTATCGAATGCTAAATGATAGCAGCATAATATTAGTACCATTATATCAGATCCTGCCTAACATCAAAAACAAACCTTAAAAGACAAACATTGTTTCCATCCAAATTCAGGCAACCCTGCCTACTTCCAAACATTTCATCAAAAACAAACTTAAAAAACAATCATTGTTTTAACGAACTTGCAAACACTTGTTCCCCAATCATGTTCTCATCAGAAATCTTTTGACAACCCTCCTGCTGTCCTCACATACTTCTCCAAAAATTCTTCCACATCAATCTCTTCTTCTTCTGTTTGTTCATCGTAGAAGCTGGTTGCTTTGTCAGTCACTTCATTCTTGTGCTTGTTGAAGTTTGAGTTTAGCAGAGCTCCACAGTACTTGGCTCTCATGAAACGGAGTTGTCGGCTGTCATTCTTCTTGATGGCTGGGTTCCAATCTTTTAAATACTCGCCCATGTATGTTTCCATGTGGCGCATGAGATAGATACCACAGTCCACCTTATTCGTTTCATTTCTCCATTTCAATTTCAGCCTTTCCACGTGTGCTTCTTTTACTCCTTTTGATTTGTTTGTTAGTTTCTGATTGAGCAAAAACTCAGCAAAGTAGTCAACCTGGCAACCAAAGATATTCATTATTATTCAGAAATTAATGCATTATAATGATAGGGGAATTGCATTATTAGGCAGTTTCATTAATCTAAACAATATTCATTATATATCGTACAAACATTCATTATTGTGTGTAAAGGTATGCATTAAACACGATTACATGCATTCAGACATCTACTATGAAGATGTATTTACTTACAAGCACTTTTGGGACTGTTCCATATTTGACCTTTAGTTCCTCATCATCAACTGCATCTGAGTTATCAATGAGAACTACTTCCATCTTACGCAGGTTGAAGCAAATTAAGTAGAAGTGAAGTGATTGACAAATTGGGAAAAACACCTGGATATAAAGAAAAATTATGATTAAAATAATGTTTACTTAGTTTAGAATTAAGTTTATGATAGAAATCATACCAAATCACAAATTCTGATTTGGAAATTTTTCAAGCTATCCAGTTCTTCCTCCATCCTTTCAAAGAATGCCTTCTTTCTCTTTCCAATAGTCCATTTTTTGTTTGGATCAACAACTGTGAAGGACTGTTGTATTTATAGTGTGTTAGTACTTGAAATATTTATATTTGTATAAATTATTAAAAGTAGAAAGTTAAGAGTTCTTACACAAGGATATGTGCTGAAGAAAAATCTCACTGGAGTCTTTGATTTTCTGTATTTTTCATGCTTGTTTAGGTGTGAACTCCAAGTATCAATCAAACCAACTTTTACATAGCTGTCACGCTCAAAAGTCAGCAAATCTGATATCATCACTTGTGTAGTGCAGTCATCATATATAATTGTTTCCTTGTTCTAAATATTATAGAAAGTTAATTGATAAATCAATATATATTTCAAGGCAATTATTAAATTCTAAAGTAGTTAGTTTTACTTACTGAGTTGGATGTGTTGATTTTAGGAGCCAATAATAAATTTCCTTTTCAAACTGCTCCAGTGGATCATTGATATTGAGTGCAAGTTCATGCAATGCTGACATCAATCTTGTGGATTTCTTTATTTCAGCTGTTGTCCTTGTTTGCATTCCATGAGCTGGTTGTTTGTCCTCCTTGTTCTTCGTCCTCCCCTCTTTCAAACTGTGAACCTGCATGAAAGACAACATATTATTTTTATGTATATAATGCTTGTTTCTACTTTTTATAATGCATAATTGAATGCTTTATAATGCATGGAAGTCTAGATTGAATACAATTTTTGCAATTGTTTCATCATCATCTTCCTCGGTAATGTTTGTTTGAATATCCGCAATCACATTAGTGATTATTTTTGTGGGGGTTTGTTGCACCTCTTCTTCTACTTGTGATGAACCAAGTTCTTGTTCCTTTTCAACTTCTTCTCCTTTTTCCATCTCTTCTGCTCCTCCTATTTCTTGCATCTCTTCTCCTCCTCCTCTGTTTTCTTGTTCTTGTGGTGTTAAAGGCAAATCCTCCTACGTAGAAAATGATTTATTTATTAAATATGTAATTCTAATGGTAGTAATTGTTTAATAGTTGGAATATTTACCAGATTTACTTTGTAGTAATCTTTCATTTCTGGAATGTTGAGGCTGAAGTGTTAGGGACATGGTGAGTCAAATTGAGCTTTTTCATCAATTGCTTGCATAATCTTCTCAAGGCATTTGAGCCATTCTGGGTTGCTCCACTCATCTTCCAAGTGTTGTTCGCTTGATGGTTGTGAGGGTGATGTAACACCGATCAGATTTTTGGAAGTCTCCACTGCCATTTTGAAATTGGAATTTTCCTGAACATGGTTGGGAGCTTTCGTGATCAGAGTGATCAATTTTGACATTGCATCTGCCATCACTCTCGCAGTGTCAATAATCTGATCGGTATAGTCATCTGGTTCCATTTCTTCAATTTCTTTGTTTGTTGTTTCTTTCTCTTTTTGTTGCTTTTCTGTGTTCTCTCTGTCCTGCCTCATCTTCTCTGCAATCTTGTCCTCAATTCCAAGAAATACTGCTGCTGGATCCATCATTGCGTCAATATGTCCTGTTCCGAATTTCTTGTTTTCAACCTCTGCTTTCTGTCGAGCTTTTATCAATGTTGTTGACCATGCTTTGATGACAGGAAATGTCCTATCAACCAGTCATGTGTAGAACACAACTCTATCAACGTATAAAAGCTGTCAAGGAAAATTAGTAATGTTATTAATATATTGAATGTAAAAGCCTGTTATATAATGCTAAAGTTTATCAACTATAATGCAGGTTTTACAATTATATAATGCATTATGAAAACTCGAATTTAATATGTAAGAAAAAGTGTGTTTACCATTGGAAGGAGGACAGGACCTGTGAAACAGACATTTGATTTTTTCTCCCAGATATCCCTCTGCCTAATCAGGGAGTAAACCATGTAGTTGCACCAGTTGAATTGTTTAATATCAGACATGACCTCAAAATTCTCAAGAATTTTTGGTTTGACATATCCGTCAGCAGTATTCTCATAAAAACAATGTTCAATTAGCACTAAGAAGTGCCTTTTGAACCAGTCTCCACCATCTTTTCAGAAATCATAGCCTCTGCAACGTCTACCGGCCTGATCTTCCACATTTTTTCTTTAATTCTGCTTGCCCATTCTTTCAACACTGTGTTGGGTTGTCTTCTTGATCTTCTGATAACCTTTTTTGGACCTTTCGGGAATCCAAAAATCATGAACACGTCTTCGTCTGTCAAATGTATTGTATCCTTTTTGTTGACTACTAGGCTGCAACTTCTAGGGTCAAATTTGTCCATGCACCAATATGCAATTTTTGGGGGTATTTTTTTAATTCTGACATTGTAGATGTGTGTGAAACCCATCTCCTCTATAGCTTTAGTCTGTGCTTCATTCAGTTCTGATAGATGTCGTGTTAGAACATCAGGACTTGTTCTATATATTAAGTCTGGGAACTCCACATCTTCTTTTTGTTTTTTATCTTTTCCACTGTATTTTGAAACTTGTTTCTCTTTAACAACAATCTCTTTCTGGTTCTCTTTCTCTTGAACAACTAATTGGTTTTCTGGTTCCTCAACTGTTTTAGTCTTTTTAGGATCTGCAGGAGAAACAAGAATGTCATTATTGAACATAAAAGTTTATTTTCTACATTTCATTATAGAGCAAAATAGTTGCATTATTGTTCTTTAACGTTTTCATTATAAAAGGTGACTTGCAGTTTTATATATTTTTCCAATTTCTCTTTCATTATATTAGCAAAATATATACATTATAGTGCTTTAGACATTTCATTATAAAATCACAATATAGTACTTTGTCTTTTTTCATTTAAGTTCCAAAATATGCATTATTGTTTATGTATGCTTTCATTATAACATGCAGTTTCATGAAAAGAAGAGTAAAACAACAAGTATGTGAACAGAGTATTTTCATCATCAAACTTTCGATCATTCATTACAACATGCAGTTTCACGAGAAGAGTAAAACAACAAGTATGTTTATAAATGTAAATCGAGAAGTTTCATGAAAACCTAAATCATTTTAAACTTTTTTTAACAACTGTTTTTCGTTATTCTAGAGTTTTAACATGAAATCAAACTTTATATCTACTAATATGTTTGATTATAAAGTGAAATCGGAAAAATCAAACTCTATCTACAAATATCTATCATTATAAAATTAAATCGAGAAATAGTTCGCGCGATTTTTACTTTTTTCTCTGGAATTTTTTCTGCTTGTCTTTTCTTCACCATTTCTCCTTTATCTTTTGTTGAATGCCTTGTTTTACCGTCGCCGGTTAGTGTATTTCGTCGGTGAAGTTTGTGGATTTTGGTTTCGCGAAGAGGGAGATGAAAAAGGTTTTGGTGGTTAAGTGAGATTAAAATTTTTTTAAAATGATAAATGAAACGACGTTTTGGCGTGCTGCAGGCATGAATGAATTATTACAGTTGTCATTGGTAATCGTGGAATCGTGGGATCGTGTTACTGTGCGGTTTTTTTAATTTCAACATATAAAATTATATAATGATAGTATTTGAGTTATATAATGATAGTTCGTAGGTTATATGATGCAAGTTTTTTTGTTGTTTAATGAAACCTACTACTTTAAATTATTATATTTGTTAGTAATATTTTGATTATTCGTGTGAAATTCGATGGATAATATATAATGATAGTTTCTTCCTTCTATAATGATAGTTTTTGAACTATATAATGCATGTACGTGGTATGTGTATGAAGAAAGTAATAATTTAAGGGCGAATTTGAATTATTAGCGAAAAGATTAAATTGCCCTATAATGAAGGTTTTTGGGGAAAAAATGTCCGCGTTTTTTTATTAGATCTGGATCGTTGATTGAGGAAGATCTACGGCCGAGATTGATTCTTATTTTTTATGGTAATTGTGGTTCTCACTGGATCATGACCCTATATATATATATGGGTGCATTCAAGCCTGAACCCCTCTATGTGAATGAACTAAGACCTCTTACCATCCGTTGATTAATATTATTAACGTCACAGATTAACTCGGGACGATGTTCATTATTTTTTGTCTGTCGCCTCATTGTAAAGTTATTTAAGTAATTCTTCATAACAGATTTTGGGAAGTTCCTAAAATTAAGCATACATGATTTTTTCAAATGTTAATCCTATAATTATTATACATTACCGTAATTTGTTTTCAAATCTTTTGATTTCAATATCTTCTCCACATTTTTTAAATTATTAGTTTATTTTAATGCGTAAATTATAAAATCTATTATGATTTTAATTGTTTTAAAATTATTTTTATATTAAATGCATACATCATTATAACAAGGTACATTATTTCATTGTTGTGATTGTATTACTTCATTAAAAATTTTAATGTACCAATTTTATTATTATTATTTCTTTTACATCATCAAATCCCAAACAATTGTTAATATGTGTTTGTTCATTGTGTTCATTGAATACAATGATAATTTTTAGTATCTATAATGATAATTTTTTAAAACAACAATGAAGAAATTTTTATATTGTAATATGAACACGACAATTATTGTGTTCACATATTTGTATAATGATCTATATTGTGCATATACGACGATGATTTTTAACCTATATAATGATAATTTTTTAAAACAACAATGAAGAAATTTTTATATTGTAATATGGACACGACAATTTTTATGTTTACATATTTGTATAATGATCCATATTGTGCATAGTAATGAAGTTAAATATGTATTGTAATGAGAATAATAATTACACAACAACTAAAAATCGAATAAACCACAAGCAACGTGGTTTGTATTTTGTAATGAACCATTGAAACTATAGTAATGAACTAATGTATCATGAATAATAAACTATAAATGGGACATACTAACATCAAAATTATATCCGCTCAAAGAAAATGAATGAAACTATAAAGATGGTTCAAAGAATATTTGTAACGGAACTCCATTGCAGCCTCTCCAAAGTCTTAATCTCATATGACTCTATATCCTGATCGCAAATAGGTACATATGAAGCTGCACAAGTACTAATGAGCTAACAAGACATCTGCAATTATATAAACTACATTAAATAATGAATTAAAATAACAATAATACAAAGTGATGTTGCTTTTTTTTCTATGTGTTTGTAAGTGCGGATCTATTTTTGGTGAAACATACCATATGGACAAATTGGGTTGGAGGGATAGTAAATATGTGGGAAGATTATCCTCTGCGGATGCATTGCTTCTAAGTCATCTATTTGAATACATGGAATTTGGTTGTGTAGCATGCATAAATTGGGCTAAGCATTTGGAAATTCATCCTCCACAATATTAACAAAAATAAGTAAAATTACTTATAAAAATGAAATGTTTATCAAATTATTCTTTTTTAAAAGTAAACATAAAATTGGATAAAAAAATATTAGTTCTTTATTAGACAATGCTGCAATATAACAACTTTAATGATTTAATATTAAAATATAATGGATACATTATACATAGATTGAGCGGCAACGGCATTCTTCATTTGCAGATAAAAAAAATTATTAAAAAACAGCAATGGCATTCTTCATTTGCGGGAAAAAAAAAATGGCAACGGCATTCTTCATTTGTAGAAAAAAACACGATGAACATGAAAAAGCATTTCAAAATCTGAGATATTTATGATATAAAAGAAAGGAGAAATCAAAATATTATAACAACACAATATATAAAATTAAAATACCACATTAAGAATCAACTCCAGCCTCTGTCATCTCTGAAAATATGATTGAACTTAATCAAATCGATAATTTTTTGTTGTTCTAATGAAACGTATTATTCATTAAAGGAAAATCCACTATATACATAATTATGAGTTTATAAAAATTGTTAATTATTTGATTCCTCAATTAATTATGCATAAATTATGAAACTGTCGCTAATAATTTTTGTACCATAACTAGCTTTATTTTTTATCCCTAAAACATCCTTTTAATAAATAAATTCAATTAATTAACTGCCACGTGTCACCTAAATAAGCCATCAGATTTAAAAAATGGGCGATAAGATCTTAGGTCATAGTTCATTCAAGGTGTTTAGTTCGAATTTGAATGCAATTATATATATATATATATATATATATATATATATATATATATATTACTCCTCTAGCTATACGGCAAGTCACTTAAATAAATGATAAAACTAATGTTATTACTTCAATTTGTTATTAATTAGATCACAACGCATCATGTAAACAAGTATAATAATTATATATATATATATATATTTGGGTCACTGGGTGGACAACCTTGTTAGAAATATCGAAGAATTCTTTCTCGTAGTTGTGGTCAGAACGTTACTGAATTAAACGTGTCGATTAGTATGTAATTAGATGCTTGATTAGAATATAAAGCATCTTTAACCGGCATTATTAAATTTTTAAACCATATAGTTTATTCCTCAACAAATAAATCAATAGTTTAGGTACGAGTTAAACTCAATACAGACAATTCCGATTTCTGATAAAGCATTCTTGAGCATATGCGTCTATATAATTTATTTATTACTTGTTGAAACACGAATTTAATAAATAAATTAGACATAAAACTGCCCACGCTTGGCAGATAATAAAAGTCTTCCATTTTTTTTATTACTAATTCATTTGTTTAGTAAACAAATAAACATGATTTATATTGGATCTACTAAAATATCAAATGATAAAAGTTGATAATAAAAAAAAAAAAAAAAAACAAATCATCATCAATTTTTTTATTTTATTTACTGATGATTATCTTATAAAAAATAAAGATTTTCAACAAAATTATATTTGTAACTTTCTTAAAAAAACGGTACGTCTTGACTAATTTATTTTTATAGTCATCACGTTTGATTTACTAATTAGTTTTTTGAATAGCATATCAACTTTTGGATCGTTGAGAATTACTGACTATATAAATTGAAATATTTGACTCTATCTACTACATACAAATAAATATATGATGGGAGGGAATTTTAAAAAGAGAAAGAAAAAAGGATGTTGAATTGAGTAGAAATGAAGTAGAGGGTAATAGACTAGTAGTGACGTAATTATAGCATCCAAGAAATAGCAAAGGCAAAATTCCACTTTGTCACTACACTAGGGAATGTCCCTGGGATTTGTGGCCACTTTGAAATACGAGATCCCTTCCCATTTATACCATTTTGATTGGAAGCCAACACCCAAATTGGAAACTCCCATGTAAAATATTTGTCCACTTTCAGACACATCCTAGTTGAGGATGAAATCATCAGATTCCCGGCAATTACTTAGGTGGCCCATTCATTCCTCTGCCTTGGCTCTTTGTGACACAGCATCGCCCCCCCAATTATGCTATTTTGTATCAACATTTTTATACATATTCATCATTATTCTTGCACTACCTCGTTTTTTAACCCTTCCTTTTTTTGCATCACCCATCTCATCACTCTTGCTATCAAAATAACAGTGCAAGTGTAATCATCATATATGTACATATTGCTACTTTGTATTGGATTTTGATCTATCTCATATCATATTTGCAATTTTCACTTGAAAATATTATCTATTCTACCTCCTCTTCAACTGCAGCCCAACTTTTTTATAAATTGTCAAATATAGCTTATTCTTTTTAATTTTAGCAATTATAACATTGATATGAATTATGTATAATTTTCATGACTGTAAAAACCTATTAGACGGTAGTTGTTATAGCTGTTGTATAAAGCTTAACTAGATTAGAATTGAACTTTATAGCATGTAATTAATCAATTTATAGGTTTAAGAGCTGCAATATACTAGGTTCTTTGTGAATAATTGGAGTTTTGGAGAGCTCAAGAATCAATTTACAAAATATAAAATTCAGCCATAACTGGTCACCCCAACTGATTGTTATGAGAGAAGAGAATCACAACTGATATTCAGATGAGGAATTGTCAGCTTTGACAATTGTAAGAAATTCATCAACTGAGTTAAAAGAAGATGTATGTAGTTATGTTCAAGCTCAGTTCACTCGTATCAACTAACCTTTATGTCAAATTAGCCACCACTTCAATATGCATAATTATACACTTTCGTACTAACAACTATTGCTGAAAATATGAGTTATTTTAATTTCAGTCACAACAACTACTATTCAATAAAAGCTTATAAATATGTCATTAAGAGAGAAGACAAAAAAGGATAATTTTAAGATTTTATGAAGTGCCAATCTCATCTTTTGGGAGTATTACTTCGGTATATATATATTTGATATCGTTTCACATAGATTTTTTTACGAATCAAATAATTTTCAACATGATTTTGTCTAAAACAATATGCTTGGAACATAAAGTTTTGTCCAAAATGACTAATTCAATTATACTTGAATGTATTTCCACATCATATATATTTTTTACCAAAATGTAATTGGAAATATGATATTTATAATACTCTATTAAATTAAACAAATTTAAGCTCCATATTAGGGGTTAACTTTATTTTTTTGAAATTTACACACAAATTATGAAGATGCATAATTGGTTTGAGCCGCAGC
The DNA here is from genome assembly GCA_026898455.1 of Plectranthus barbatus. NCBI lineage: Eukaryota > Viridiplantae > Streptophyta > Magnoliopsida > Lamiales > Lamiaceae > Plectranthus > Plectranthus barbatus. The sequence continues at coordinate 502,396 of JAPKLW010000131.1, read as the reverse complement.
CAAGAATCTAATTAAGTAATCGATTAAAATATGGTATAATTTCATAGGTCTAAATTTCCCAAAAATCGTGATTGTAAAATTGACTTGATATTAAAGTTTTATTTTATTTTTTTTTAGTTTTATTTTTTTTAATTGAGGAAGCATTCAAGTAGGTTATGATTGTAGCGTAGTTGAAGGCCCAATTGATTTGATGACCCACGTACTAAACTAGTTGAGATTCAAGGTCAACCCTAATGAGGTGAAAATAATATATTTTGTCATATTATTTTCCGCCATAATCATGGCAACCCAAGAAATTAATCTAAAGTGGGGGCAGAAATACAGTTTGATTATATTAATGGGGGCATATAATTACCAACGGTTTAATGAAAACTAGCAACTTGTCATTCTATTGAATCCAATAAGTTTTTTTAATTGGAAAAAACGCCAAGTGGAGAATTGATCCCCAAACTTCTAATACGTAGATCATTATGTTACAAGTTTTATTCACATAGCATATCCGTCATTAAAAAATAGTAAAATACTATAATTTTTAAATATAGGGGATAAGAAGAAAATTTGACTAATTCAAAATCGTTTATTTGGATATTGTTGTGCATGATACATAGTGTAAGCATGAGTTAAGCTGGCTTATGAATTATTTGGGATTAGTTTGGAAAATAAAATTGAAATTGACTTTATATTAATCGAGTTCGAGCTTCGTAATGCTTGATTCAATAGGCTCGCGAGCTTTACTGAATTCGAGCTTCAATAGAGCCCGAGTCGATCATGGATTCAAGCTAGACTCGCAAGCCTCTATCTTACTTAATATTATTTAAATGTTTATTCCAGGTTTATCATCTAATTATAAATAATTTTAAATTCTTATGAAAATTTAAATTAAATTTAAAAAATGGAGTTCTTTCGAACTTAGTCAAGCTCGAGTTTGAAAATTTGAGCTCGACTCAACTCTTGATCACCCCTAATAATACAAGAGACTATTACATTAAATAAAGTTAGAACACTATTGATATAAAAATTAATGATTTTGTGACACGACACTTCCCGTTAAATTCTAAACACAAACACGATAATAGCATGACACACATAAATTTTTAGTTCTACACTTAAAGCAAAAAAATTATAATAATGGGCACGAACACGACATGAACCCGCTAAGCTCAAACACGAGCACGACACGAACACGATAATGACACGACATGATTACAACCCGACACGCACAAATTGTGAGTCCTAAATTTTGATAATTTTTTCAATATAAACATACCCCCTTTGTAAATTGTTGGTCCCGGATTTCAGAGTTTATATGCATAGCGGAAAGTTTAAATATATTCTTGCACTTCCAAACTGGTTGTTCAGTACTAGTTTGGTTTGTACTCCTATAAAATAAAAAAAAAAAAAAACTTTGTTTTGTTTAAGTCAAATTGTCTCTGGTCAGTTTCAAACTATACTTCAACACTTGATTGTTGAGTTTTAAGAAACGTAAACTGATAAGCAAAAAGCAATAAATGACTGAAAGGATTTATAGTGGTTCGGACAAAAAAATCATAGGTCCACTCTTCAGACAAAGTCTGGAAATCCACTAAGTGACGGATTACAACAGGGTGCTCTCATGATCTATTACTAATCAGTGAATGTCTCGTCCACCAATCCACTAGTTCTCTCATCCGCTTCTATGTCGTCCTTCACTTCGCAGCTTCTTAGAGTGTGGGCGCACCACGCAGCCTCCTCGTCGCCGGAGTTGAGGATTTTATAGTTCTCCCTGGAACTTGACAGTTGCGGCTGGACGCTCGTAAGAATCAAAGTACAGATCGTAATTGACTCTTGTGTTCTTTCTTGGAGAGAAAAAATATCAAGATTAACTCAAGAACAAAGAGTTCTGAGTCTTGTGTTCACGAAGGTGACACACGAAAAACTTTTAGAAAGCCTAGAACGTTTGAGTAGAAATTTATGCAGAGTTTTTGCTTGTTTGATAGCAGGTTGTTCGGTTGTTGGATCTATTGAAGTCCTCGACTATTTATAGACAAAGGTCCAGAGATTTGAATGAAAAGAGTTGTTAGAGACAAATCGGATGTTGTCCAATCTGATCCTTCTATTATCTGCATCAAACGACGGTAGGTAGGTGCTTTTCCACGTATCCTACACCTGCTCCCGCTTTTTTCTGACTTTGGGTGTGACTGTTCACCATTACGTCAGAACGACAGTATGATCAGTCCGATGAATCTAGACTGATCAGTCCAAGGAATCAAGATAGGAGTCTTGATTTTGCAGATTTTAAGGAAATTCCAATCCTTTGAGTCTGATCTTATTAGTACTATTCCTTATACAATTCTTCTTGTCTTTATGTGTGGGGATTGGAATTAAGGATTCCATGCTGATGTCGTCAGTCTGGTAAGTCCATGCAGGTTGACGTCTCTAGTCTAAACGTTGATCCTCAGATTGGCAAGTTCGATATTTGAGACTGGTGAGCTCTAGATTGGTCAGTCCCAAACTAATAAGTTCCGACCAAATTTGTCAGTCTCATACTAATGATACCCAGACTGATCTTTCAGTTTCTCTGAGTCTTTGCGCATCCATAGACTGATTTTTCAGTCTATTTTTTATCAACTCCAATCACAATTGATTAAATGACCTTACAGATTGACCTTACAAAACAATTAAAAATATAAGAAAATTTCTAACATTAAATTTCCTAACATCAATTATTCTCAAGTTAGACTATTATATCCAATTTTGTATTATTGTTGCATTTTATGGGTAAGTTACTCATGTTGTTCCAACTTATTATATAGAATTACAATATATAAGGAGTGTCTTCGATGTAAAATTTAGCTTGTATCGAATGAAAATGAATACATACTATCACACTTAGTCAATCATTAATATTAAGAATTATTTGTAATATTATATTTTTTAGGGATGTCAATTTAGCCCGGGACCGACGGGTTGGCCCGAATAACCCGAGCTAAACACCGGGTTAGGGTTGAAAATTTCTTAACCGATAAGAAACCGGGCTAAACGGGTTGCGGGTTAAACGGGCTGGACCCGCCGGGCTACGGGTTGGCCCGACGGACCACTCCATTTTTAAAAAAATATTAAAATATTTTAATATAATTAAATTATTAAATCTTGGAAAAATAAATATCAACTATTTTATACTATAATTATTTTATATTTAGATAGAAGTATTTAAATAAATTTTATGTTACACAAATGATATTCCTATATTTTTACTACTAAGAAAATTTTAAATAAATAATTTAAAAGAATATTTAAGAAACAATTGATTTCTAAAATATTAATTATTATTTTAAATAAATTAAATTCTTAGAATTGTTTAGATTCACAAACTTATAAAATTATTTAGTAAAACTCTATCATGTTAAATAAATACTTATTATAGTTTACTTTATGTAAGAGCAAATTATTTAACATAATTGTGAGACCTCATCTAATTTTTATGATATAAATAAATTATTATTATTATATATTGCAATATTCTTTTGTAATTAATATATTTTATTTATTTATTTAATATAATATTATTGGAGTTGTACAATTAAATAATATGATTATTTAATTTATCTAATATCTTAATAAACAACATTTTATGTTAGTATTCAATCATAAAAATAATTAATTATATTAATAAAATAATAAATATTTAAACTTAATAAAAAATAAAAATAAAAAAATCGTAATTTAGTCGGCCCGACAGGCCAGCCCGAAAACCGACGGGTTAGGGTTAGGGTTGAGAATTTCCAACCTGACAAAAATTACGGTCCATTTAGTCCGGACCGATTAACCCGCAGCCTGATAGGGCTGGCCCGGAACCCGGCGGGTTGGCCCGTTTGACATCCCTAATATTTTTTTGGTATATATATGGTTACCCAATTCTCATATCTATATCTATATATACTATATTAAAATAGAATAATTCCATCATATAACAATTTTACCATTTTCCTGCCAAAAACATTACTTCAACATATATTTTATATTTTATTTTATATAGCATTTCTTCTATTATAATATAATCTATATTATATAAATATACAATAAACAATTATAAGAATCTAAAAAAAGTTATATTTGTAACTTCTTCTTTTAAATATTATATTATTAATTTTTAAATAAAACTAGATTTACACCTTTTATGGAATAGTTTTGTATATTAAGCTTCGATTTTTTAGGATAAGTGTTTGATATACTTCATTTTATTGTTATTAGATCTATAGTATAGAAAATAATTTACATTATATATTAATATATAATATTGGTTATTATATCTTGACCAAAACTTAAAATCATGAACTTTTATCTTCTATATCTTAAAAAAGATTTAACAATAATTATTAACAAAAATTCTAGCAAACTTTATTAGAAAAAATAAAATACTATAAATTATATATTACCACTGGCGAAGCTAGCATAGGGCTCATGGGGCTGGAGCCCCCACAAGAATTTTGAATTTTTTTTACATATTTTTTTTTTAAAAAAAAATTATGTATATATATAAAGTGTCGATACTGAAAATAGTCGAGCCCCCACGATATTCAATATTTGTATTCGCCCCTTATATTACTACACAGTAAAACATAACTCCTAATATTAACTTGCGACACATAAATTACATATGATTATGAAATAAAACAAAATGACTAACGATATATTATGTATAGATATTATACATTCATATATATTAATAAAATTAATATAACTCATAAACTATAATATTACCTCTATCCCGTGTAAATTGTAATACTTTTCTTTCGGTACGAGAATTAATGATTATGAGTATAAGTGAAATTAATATTTTATTGTTAAGTGTGAAAAAACTGTCATTTTTAGTTATGTTACAATTCGGTTAGGACGCCTAATTTGATAAGTATAACCATTCGGGCGGGATGAAGGGAGTATTATTTAATATATATTTAAAAATTCAATACAAAACAAAAACCTAATTTATAAAATTAGCTGTTAATGCTAAAATTATATTATAATATTTTGTTATAATATACAACATATGTAATATATCTCACTTTAATACAAATATAATCATGATTCAAGATTCATTATTTTTTTTTTATGTATTTAGAGGTGATAATGTTACATTATCATATGTTGTATTTTGTTATGATCTACTGCTTATTTAAATTAATCAATTAATAGTATTGTGAGATTTCTTTTCCAATAATTTAAATATATATTTCAAAACTTTGAAATATATTCTAATAAATAAATATATTATCTAAAATAATCCCGTACAACGTACGGGTGCAAATCTAGTATTATATGATATCAAAATCCAACCATTAAATTTGAATCTGGATGATTTAGATTTAATTTAAAAAATGAGAATTTCTGGCGTATTATCTAATGAAACATGCTATATTATTTGGGTATAATAGTAATTTGTCAACCATAAGTAAGTACGTGAAACTGCTCATCCCCCAAACGACATTTTTCTCTCTCCTCTAAACTATTTATAAAACTTTAAATATTCATAACTCACTCAATTTGAATTACCTTTTAACGTATTATATACCAAATTAAAGATAATTTAATCATATTACAAATGAAATTCCTATTTCATATGCTCGGAATAATATATTCGTCATAAAACTAAATAATGAAATAACTTAAACTAAATAATGTAACATAAATACAAATAATAATGTAATAATATATTTAAAAGTATTGTAACATTAATAATGTAATATGGAGAATTAGATAATGCAAATCAATGAATACAGATAATGCAATATAAATATGAAGAATAATGTAATGACATATTATGTTGCATTATTTATATTCATCGCGCATTATTTAATTATTCTTATTAATATCACAGTATTATATTATCCTTTGTATTATGTTACATTAGTTAGTTTTAATTATTGCATTATTTAATTTTACCATGATTATCTTTTTCCGAACATATGCAATAGAAATTTTGGTTGAAAGGTAATTAATTATCTTTAATTTGATATATAATGTGATATGAATGTTACATTATTATGACAATATGTTGCATTATTTGTTTACAATTTCAATATTATACCAAAACTTGAAGTCATATTTGAGAAATAAAACTAAAATATGCTATAAAAGATAATATAGTACATAAAGAATAAATAATTAATGTATCATTTATCATATAAATTATGTAACATCTACATATAAGAAATTGGTTAGATGGAAGTCGCCAAGAAATCGCACCACTGTTCGTAACAGATACCAAAACCCCACCATTAACTGTTGGCTGCGAAAATACTGACGAAGATTAGCCGGAATAGATGCCAACAAAGAGAAAATAACCCAAACTGGACTAGTGAAGGAGAGCCACCAAAGTAAGATCGAGAAAGTTTTTCCCTAAATCCTCAAAATCGAATCGTGCTTCACCTTGTCACTGTGCTCGCCGCCGCTGTTGGAGATATGCGAGGACAGGAGAACGCACCGTTTGTGGGCTCTCGCACGCGTTGCCATTGGCTCCGGCCACCTCACCCCATTGCCACCTTGACTACATTGTTGGAGATACGCAAGGAGAGGAAAAATAGTGCACAATCTGCGGACTCTCGCTAGCGCAACCACTGCTTCCAACCTCACCGCCGACCATCGTGTATTCGCTTGTCTTCAGAGGTTTGATCGGTGTCATCGCGATGCAAGTACGTGAAAAAATAATGGAGAAAAATGTCTTGCCGGTATTTGAAGAAAAAATTGATATGATAAATTATGTTGAACGTTGAAGGAAAGAGAAAGTTGGTATCATTATTTCACAATAATAGCATTCATTTAAATTTAAAATAAAAATGAAATTTAAAAATAAATAAATATAAAAATAACCCCTAGATTTAGAAAATATATGGTTGTAATTTGACCTCATATAATATATGGGAAGTAGGTAACATATGATCACCACTCTATAACTGTCACCTATGTGAAATAAACAAATAAACGAATTCAAACAATGGAGAAGTATCAGGTCCATCTTGAAAACCAAAACATGAATTCAAAATAGAGTATTGAAAAGTGGGGAAGCGCTCCCTCGCTCAAGCTACAATAATTAAAACACCTTACTTGAACCAAGAGATCAAAACTTTCCGGAAATAAAAAAATTATGTATTCTATTAAAAAAATAAAGAAATGGGGAAGCAAATAAGCAATGAGTCGTTTTGGGAAACAAAGAAATTAATTGAGATGGAAATTAATACTATGATTTATTGAAAGTGTAAAAGAGCATGGGGAACACCAAAAACCTGTCTGGGAAAAGAAAAATAGGTAGCCAGGGTACAGAAAATGTTAATTGACCGCATTAAAATAAAAGAAATATTACACTCTTTAATTAATACTCCTTCCGTCCCATTGAAGTAGTCCCATTTTTCTTTTTTGTTTGTCCCATAAAATAGTCCCATTTTCCTAAAATGGCAACCTTTTTCACACTCACCAATAAAATATTAATTCCACTACACTCACAACCCTTAATTCCCGTGCCGAAAAGAAAAGGGACTACTTCACCGGAACGGAGGGAGTACTACTTTATATACTCCCTCCGTCCCACTTTAATAGTCTCATTTCCCATTTTTGTGCGTCCCACTTTAATAGTTTCGTTTCTAAAAAGAGTAATTTTTTCACACTCAACAATAAAATATTAATTCCACTCAACTCATTCTACACTCACATGCCTTGGTTATTGTGTCAAAAGCAAATGAGACTATTAATCTGGGACGGAGGGAGTATTAATTAATGGATGATGTGATTATAATTAAGGAAAAATTTATTTGGCTAGAATCTTGGTGGCCAGATTGGATAAAATAATAATTTTACGGAGAATGCTTTATGATATTTGACTATATTACCCTTACTTTCATTTGTAACAAATTTGTCTCTCTCCTAATTAATTATCATGCATTGAAGTTTCCAATAAATTTTTTTTTTCGAGAAATATAATCTTCCCAAGTAAAATCAATTGGTTTGGTACTCTTTTATCTTCTATTTTACCATTAAAAAAAATATACCGTACATAAATAAAATTTTTATTTAACCTTCTATTGTCTAAAATATACATTATCAAATATATTAAAAATGAAAATCATATAAAAAAATGTTGGTTAACATTTATCCTAACTGAGATTAATTTATCAGTGTTAAAAATTAAAATGTTCCATTTTTTTACTTAAAAGAATAAAAAATAAATTAATGTCTTTTAAAGAAATCATACAACTAAATATATTATTTTGATCAATCTCAATCAAATTAATATCACAATGTGTTAGATTGAAATAGAGCAACCTCCCACCTCCAACCTGATCTCATAGTTTGTTGACCCATCTTTTAAATTATTTATTAATGGACCAATATTATTATGATATTTGTCTGTATTTTTGTCTTATTTATTTTTCATAGATACAACAATAAAATTAATATACCTTTATATAATAATCTAAAAATAAATAATAAATATATCAAAATTTATAACTTTTAATCTCTATCAATAGAGATTAATTATATATATATATATATATTAATTTTATTTGTAATATTTTATATTAATTAAATTGATATAAAATTCATAATGTTTTAGATGCAACAATAAAATTATATATATTTTATATAATAATATAAAAAAATAAATAGATCAAATTTCAATTTTTTTTTTCATTCGCTAAAAATAAATTGATTTTATTTAAAATATGTTTATATCAATTTAAGTCCAATAATATTTAGTTATATTTAACTGTTATTTTAATTTAGTCAATATCTTTTGTGGCAAAATAACTAAATAAAATTAAACTAAGTTTAATCACTACTTAATTAATTTAATAATTTTTGGATCTTCATTTAATTCTTCAAGCAACATCAATTTTTTTGGAACATTTACAGCCCAAATATCCTTAATAAAAATTTGTAATCCATCTCTCAATGTCCTTGCTCGAGCTCTAGTCATCGGCTCACTCTGAATGTAGATTGAATCGTCTCTCAACGTTGCTCCTTGAGTTCCATCAGATAAACTTTACAAATTTGTTGTGGTTGGGTTGAGTGATGTAGATGAGATATAAATTAATTAAATATTGAAGTGGTTGGATGGTTGACCCAGTTTCAAATAAATATTGTCTTATAAAAATATAGTATAAATATTGAAATTTCTAACCTCTCATCCCCACACCATATCCCCTAACCCCTTAAGAAGTGTCTCTAGATTAGCTTAGTCGATACAAACTTGTAATATCCACTCAGGATATTTATCGAGTTGTAAAGAAATTGATCAAGACAAACTAGGCTAAAGACCGAAGCCACCAGTTTGGTCATCATGAAGAGAAGAAGAAACTATAACTCGTGCATCGAACTGGCGAACTATCAACCATTTCAACCTGAAGCTCACCACTCAAATAAATTGGTAGATATCACCAGCTTGGATAATCACCAGTTTATCAAAGTTTAGTTTCATTCCATGAGTAGAGACAAAGAAGACAAGCTAGAGGAATCGCAAAGAGTCAGACTTAAGGAACAGAGATTCCTTAATGTCTGTAATTCAAACATCCAGTTAAGATTCCTCGGACTGGCAAGCGTTCTAACACACAACAGGATGTCAACACCTTGTGTCAGGAAAGGACGGAGTAGGTGCAGCAAAGCAGGAAAAGCAACCTGTCTCAATCAGATTAGAAACCCAACAGATAGTTCAAAATCCAGATTATCTCTAAACGGTTATTTCTTCAAACCTTTTTCTTGCTTCGTCTATAAATAGCCGAAGCAATCTCATAGGAGAAAGTTACAAAGATAAAATCGAGCTTAAACGATTGCATACAAAATGTTACGAAGTTAGACTAACAATCTCTACTGATAGAAGTTGTAACTGCAACCTTCAGATTCACTCTTTTTCAAAGGTCAACCATCTTTTCACAAACGAAACTCCGAACAAAGACTCTAAGAGTTTAATACCCTATTCGAGGCTATTTGTAATAGCTTGTCGTGTTCCAATATCTGGATACGAGACTCATAGTTTCTGAGCTTGAGTTTTTGTTTTAGTGTTCTTTCTCTTCAATAAAGACCACAACAGTTGTAGCTATCTCCAGGTTGTAACTATTACGAGCTTTTTGCCGAAGTTCGAAGAGTTTTGGGAGGAACTTAAAAGCTCCCGACTTCTGGAGAAGGAGACTGTGTGGTGTGTCCACACTCCCAATCTGGGTGTTGAAGAAGGACGAGACCCTAGGTGAATGAGCAAGTAGACTGATAGACTCGCCAGCTTACGATAGATCGTGAGGACAAATTGTAATCCTGATTGATAATTTAATAATAACTTCCTATTACTAAATTGATAGATTATAATATTTAGATATCATATCGCATGGTATTCAAATTAAATAATATTGAAATATAATTTCATAAGATGTGACACGTAATACCACACTTGTAAAATATAAATGATGATATGCATTAATCTTTTAATATAATTAAAGAGTATATATCATTTAATTATATTTTTAGAGAAAAAGTCGTTAATTTATGTCCAAACTATTTTTCTAACCCCTCCACCATAACATTTGCAACGGACTAAAATATCACATAATCTTAAAATTAAAAATAATTAATAAGTTGTTGAAATCTAAATATAAAATAATAGTATTATAAATAATTAATAATTCATATTAATTACTAGTGATGCTACATATTATATAATAGCATAAATGGTAATAACTAATGGATGTTACAATATAAAATGAAAAGCTAACTCTAAATAATTTGAAATTGATTTATATTACAGCACATTGATAGAAAATGAATCATGAATATACTCATGAATTATATATATAATATATTATCGCACTTGTTATCATAATATAAAATTATTATTATTGAAAATTGAAATAATCAAAAGTGAAAATTGAAAAAAAAACTCTCTATCTCGTAAATGATGTACAATAAATTCAATGGAGAAAGAAAGTTGGTAGAATAAAAAGGTGGATGTATTAAAGAGATTTACTTTAATTGAGGTTTAATTAAACCGAGGACAATATAGTAATTATTTGTTATACTCTTACATTAATAAATAATTTAATACTATTTTGAAGAAGTCTGGATACTAAAATCTGGCATTTAGCACTACCCTATAATTAAATCTGAAAAAAATGAGAAATCTCCCTCCCCACACGAATTGCTTTGTCCTCCAACAAGGACGATATACGAAGCACGTGTGGCCCACACCCATTTTGTTCAGAATTGGTGATGATGCCCCCACCATTCATTCATTCTTCAAACTAAAATGCTAGTATTAGTATTAGTATTACACACCAATTCTTAAATTAATAAAAAAAGTTCATGCATGTAATATCGGCCACCTCAATTCATTAATTCTATTAATTAATAAACTACTTATTTAAAAGCTTATTACAAGTTCACGTACAAAATATAGTGGGGACAATGTTGGGAATATTTTGTATAAATACACAACTTTTTCTTGGAATATCGATCACTCCTATACTAAAACAAAAATATCCCCTCAAAAATGCAGGCCAAATCTTGCCACCTCCCCATCAAACTCCCCGCCACCATATCTCCGCCGCGACTACCACCGCCGTCGTACAGCCCTTCGCAGTCCACCACCGTACCCCGCGCCATATCCATCTCTGCCCCCACAACAACCACCCCCGGAACATCCGTAAATGACGCTAATGCCCCCGACGACGCCGTCGCAGCTTTCTGGGACTATCAATTCCTCTTCGTTTCCCAGCGCGCCGAGACCGAGAAGCCGGTGTCACTTCGGCTCGTCGATGGCGCGCTGCCCCTCGACTTCCCCTCCGGCACGTACTACCTCACGGGGCCCGGCCTCTTCTCCGACGACCACGGCTCCACCGTCCACCCACTTGACGGCCACGGCTACCTCCGTGCCTTCAACATCGACGGCGTCACCGGGGAGGTCGAGTTCATGGCGAGGTACATCGAGACGGAGGCGCAGGCGGAGGAGCGCGACCCCGACACCGGCGAGTGGCGGTTCACCCACCGCGGCCCGTTCTCGGTGTTGAAGGGTGGGAGCATGATCGGGAATACGAAGGTGATGAAGAACGTGGCGAACACGAGCGTTCTGCAGTGGGGCGGCCGCCTCTTTTGCATGTGGGAAGGCGGCGATCCCTACGAGATCCAACCTCAAACTCTCGAAACTCTCGGCAGCTTCACCGTCGTCGGTGGCGATCGGGATGCTTCACCGGAAACCGACGGTGAAGGCCGACGATTCAGGGGTGATTTCTTGGACGTCGCTGCTCGATTCTTGAAACCGATCCTCTATGGTAAGTAGTTTCTTGATCGATTAGTGCATGCGTCCAACGTCTATGCATGTCATTTCTAACAACACGGCGATGATCGTATCATTTTTTTCGATTATTTTGATGGGATCAAATTTTGCAGGGGTGTTCAAGATGCCTCCAAAGAGGTTGTTGTCTCATTACAAGATTGATGAAAAAAGAAATAGATTGTTGATCATGTCATGCAATGCCGAGGATATGCTGCTCCCACGCAGTAACTTCACAATTCACGGTAAGTTGGTAACTACTCCCTCCATCCCACTCTATTAGTCCCATTTGCCTTTTTGGTCTTTCCCACTCTATTAGTCTCATTTCCTAAAATGATAAACTTTTTCACACTCATCAATAAAATATTAATTTCACTATACTCACAAACATTGATTCCTATGCCGAAACCATATGGAACTAATAGCGCGGGATGGAGGTAGTATACGTTTTCAGACACATTAGTTAGCTTTATTTAATCAATGATTTAGTTTCATTTTCATGTCATAAACGTGGGTATCTTGTTTGATTTTCTTGGGGTTTTCAAGAATGTCAGCGTTGAGGGGTTTTGTCCAAAAAATAGTGTCATAATATAAAATACAATTTTTGTATGTGGAATCTTATTTCAAAACCATGCAATGATGAAGTAATAATTCTTCTTTCGTTCGTTGTGCATGTATAGTAAACTAATTTAGCTACTATTTCTTTTTCTTTTTTTAAGTGTGGTTCATATTGCTAATCAAAGAAATAATTAAAATTTAAAAATCATATTTTTGGTTGAAATTTACAGAATTAGACTCCAATTTTAAGGTGGTTGAAAGCCAAGAATTCAGCATTCCGGATCACTTGATGATCCACGACTGGGCCTTCACGGATTCTTATTACATCTTGTTCGGAAACAGGATCAAGTTAGACGTTGCAGGTAATTATTCTTTAATTTTTTTTAAAAAAAATAAATATATTTAACTGATTATTGGTTTAAATAAATTTAAATTAATAATATATGAAATCATCCAGCTTTGCTATTGAAATTAGAATAAAATCCCGGTTGCTTCCTAAGACACACATAAAATGACAAATAGTTAAAGATGGTATTTTCTTGGAATCATGCTAAAGCATATAATGACCCCCATTAATACATTCAAATATTATATTCTTAAAATGATTGCCTTGAATAAATTAATAAAAACTCTACATCAGCTTATTTGAAAATGATGCATATATATGAGCCCGACCTCGAAAGTACTTACCAACTTTTATCAAACACGAGCATCGCTGGATCCAAAAATATAAAATTAAACAAGAAAACAGTGATGGATCCAAAAATATAAAATTAAAAAAAAATCATTGTGGACTAACTCATTAAATTATTAATGATGTAGGTTCAATGAGTGCAGTGTGTGGATTATCACCGATGATATCAGCATTATCAGTGAATCCGAGCAGCCCCACTTCTCCAATTTATCTGCTTCCAAGATTTCCAAAAATGAAATCAAGGGATTGGAGAATCCCGATTGAAGTTCCTTCGCAGATGTGGATGCTTCATGTTGGAAATGCTTTTGAGGAGAAATATGCCAATGGAGATCTTCACATTCAAATTCAGGCCAGCGGCTGTTCTTACCAGTGGTTCAATTTCCAGAAAATGTTTGGTACGTTTATAATTTTTCTTTTTGGCTTGGAATTTTTAATTATAATCCAATATTTGCCTGAATTTTTGTATTGCTTGATTTCTGTTTTCAAGGATATGATTGGCAGAGCGATAAACTAGACCCTTCTGTGATGAACTTGAAACAAGGCCAGGAAACTTTGCTGCCTCACTTAGTCCAGGTTTCCTCTCTCTCTCTCTCTCTCTCTCTCTTTCTCTCCTCTATCTCTTTCTTTCACTCTCTCTCTCTCTCTATATATATATCTATATGTCTGATCATGTATGGATGATGCAGGTGAATATAAAATTGGGCGTGGATGGAAAGTGCGAAGAATGTAGCGTAGATAACCTGACAGAATGGAACAAGCCTTCAGATTTTCCAGTCATAAATCAAGATTTCTCAGGCACTCGAAACACGTACATCTACGCCGCCGCCTCCTCCGGCTCACGGCGAGCTTTGCCGCATTTCCCATTTGATACGGTGGTGAAGATGAACACCGCCACCAAATCCACTCAGACGTGGTCTACCGGGCGGCGAAGATTCATTGGTGAGCCAATTTTTATTCCGAAAGTAGGCAGCCTAGGCGAAGACGATGGATTTCTCCTCGTAGTGGAAGTGAGTAGCAATTTCGATCAAATTCAACTTCAGTTTTTCTAACACACCAAAATTGATTTATTAAAAAAAAAATTGGTAAAATTTTGCAGTATGCGGTGTCGACGCAGAGGTGTTATTTGGTTGTTTTGGACTCCAAAATGATTGGGAAGAAAAATGGTGAAGTGGCGCGATTTGAAGTGCCAAGGCATTTGAACTTCCCTCTTGGATTTCATGGATTCTGGGCTCCAAACGCAGCTACACATGTCGATCGTCATACCTCTTCCAGCTTGCCAAATCGAGAATTTTCTTTTGATTATATGGAAGCGTCGTGATCATGTTGATAAAATTAAATACAACATAGAAATTGTAAAAAAGTCGAATCTTGGGGTTATGGTCAACTTTCCTTTAATTCCTAAATTAATGAAATTTTATTCCATCTTTCTGAAAAATTATCGATTTTTATCCTTCACTACATAATATATTATGTGATTTTATTTCAGTTTATTTAATATTCATAGTATTTTGCCACCTAATTAGTTATGAGGTAAAATCTGGAATAGCAAAAATTAAGAAGTAAAACCAATGTATAGCAAGTGTTATGAAAAACTCCACAAAATAGCAAAAGTGAAATTTTTTAGGTTAAAATGTCTTAATCACAACATCACTTCTCTTGATTTGTGTGAACTGTGTAACGGCTTCATTCTTTATTAATTTTTTTGACACAACTCATTTTTTAATTATTTTTAGATAAGTCCTCATAATTTAATATAATATTTGTAGTTGAATATTTAAGATTCGGCTGGAAATGCACATCCAGTTGGAACTCGAATAAATCCGGCTGGAAGCCGTGTTTAAATATATTAAATCATATTCTGCAAAATGGGAAAAAATATATTTTAATAAATCCTTGGACTAATAATTCAAATGGAAGTCATATGAAATGAGGCTGGAAATACGTAAAGAAGCTGGAAATCCTATTAAATTCCGGATGGAAGTCGGAATGAAAATATGTTGAATCCAGAATTAATTCAAATATTTTTTATTGTAATTGTGATGGAAGTCGAACAATCCAGCTGGAAGTAGGTTAATTGAGCTTGAACTAGAAAAATCTGGATGGAAGTCTCAATAAAAATATATTAAATGCAGAATTAATTCAAATAATATATTTATTTAAATTGGGCAGGAAGTAGAACGATCCAGCTGGAAGTCGGATAATTGAGCTGGAACTAGAAAATTCCGGATGGAAGTCGCAATAAAAATATATTAAATCCAGAATTAATTCAAATAATATATTTTTTTTAAATTGTGCTGGAAGTAGAACGATCCAGCTGGAAGTCGGATAATTGAGCTGGAACTATAAAAATCCGGATGGAAGTCGCAATTAAAATATATTAAATCCAGAATTAATTCAAATAATCTTTTATTCTAAATTGAGCTGGAAGTATAACAATCCAGCTGGAAGTAGTCTAATTTGAGATGGAACTCGGAATTTCGGATGGAAGTCGGAGTTTAAATAATTTAAATCGACATTTTTTCGAATAATAATTGCTGGAAATTCGGCTGGAAGTTCAACAAAATCAGCTGGAATTCGGTGAATTGAGATGGAAGTCGAGCAATATAGCTGGAACTCGGGTTTTGTTTAGTTCCATCCCTTTTCATTCTAACCTAAAAATTGGGCGTGAATTACTCGACAATAGACGGCTGCATCTGGAATTCAATCGCACGACTGTTCAAACCACCACCCTTCGTCCCCCTCCAATATTATTTCCGGCGACCGCACACCCACCACCGGCGAAAATGTCGACTTCACGGGTATGCATGTTTGTTTTTTCATTTTTTCAGATTTTATTCACTGTTTTATATTAAGAAAACCGATATGTTTATGGTTTTTGATTTGATTATGTGATATCTATTAGTTTTTGTATTGAATTGATTTGTTTATGTTAGTTATATAATGCATAGTTGTGAATGAATTGTTATTGAATTTGTCCTGTTTTATCCACTGTTTTATATTAGTTATCTATTGAGTTTTGTTGATTTGATGTTAGAACCGTGCATGTGATTGCGGTTTAATTTTTTTTTTTTTTTTTGGTTTTGATATGCAGCCGTTTGAATATATTCGATATGAAGTCCATGGAAGTAAACCTAAGACTAATTTATATTATAAATGTAAGGTCCTAGAAATCATTAAGAAAACTTTGTCTGATATAGGACAAGAGGGTTTGGTTAATGAGTTTCGGGACGGGATTTTTGGACATTGGTTGGATTGGTCGGACAATGGACTTAGTTCGTCTTTATCATTAATTGAATTATTTAGTCATGAGACTCAGTCAAATAATCTAGAGTTGTTACGGTTTAGAGTGAGTGGGCAGGATATCATGTTTTCACAGAGTGAATTCGCCCTTATTTCTGGTTTGAATTTTGGAGAAGCCACTTTTGATCCTACTGCACGCCATGATTTAGAATCTAGTACTGTATTTAAAGTCTTTTGCGGTGGTCAAATCCTAAGTGGTAAAGAACTTTTGGATAGGTTTCAATACAAAAAGATTGATAGTACTCATAGTTTATTGTACCTTAGGGTTGCCAATATATTAGCATTTTGGTTTTTTGGACTAGGGTATACTGAAAAAAGAAAAATAGAAAAGTGGTTGTATGTTTTAAGTGAGGATCAAAATGATTGGAACCGATTTCCATGGGGTACATATGCATACAAAGCACTGCTCTATTACAAAACGCATATACCCACTACTCGGATTCAACTTGAGAAAAAAGCCCTTCATCTTTCAGGTCCCTTTTGGGTACTACAGGTATGAAATTGTCACGATCTTTTATCTTCATCTTTGTGATAAATGTTTGTTGAAAATAGTTTAATTTTTTTATATGTTGTTAGGTTTGGGCCTATGAGGTCATTCCTGAGTTGGGGCAGGCATGTGCCCGGTTAGTTAAAGCCAATGCTGAGCCACGTATGCTGAAGTGGCGGTTCAGAAGATCCAGTGTAAAAAACTGGGTAGCCTTCTTCTCCCAACCGGTAATAAAATGAAATTTCAGTGTTTTATTTGTTTTCAACGGGAAACTGATTATATTATCTAATATATTTTTAAAATTTGCAGCTCATTGTGTCAACCGCCCTGCCTCCTTCGCGTTCTGAGATGAGTACCGATTATTGGCGATCTGCACAAGGAGTTGACAACATGGGTGTGAGTTATGTGGCTCCGATATCTACGCATGCCCTTAAACTAGGTGAAGGGTCATTGATTGAAGATTTGGAAGAGAACAACCCTCATCTAGAGATACCAGTACACACTGGGTTTGAAGATTGGGTTAGTGACGGTACAATGGTAGAAGTGGAGATCAATAATTTGACGAACGAGATTCTGGAGGAGGAGGAGGCTCCCAATGAGAGGGCACTTGTGCAGACTGAGGAGCCATTTTCGCATGATGAGCATCCCGAAATGGAGACTGGGCATGATTCGGAGCCACCATCCCCGGTACAGAGAAAGAAGAGACGACAGAAACGGGCAAGGATACCTAGTTCTTCTTCATCATCGGGCGGGGAAGACCGTAGGCAAGAGAGAGATGCGAGAATGTATGGAAAAATCAAACAATTCGTGTTAGACGATGTGAAACACTTGGTGCTGGATGAAGTTGTTCCAACTTTGAAGGAGTTCATTAAAGAAGTGGTTACTTCTTCGTGCCAGCGATCAGATGCTTCGTCCTCTCAACCAATGCCACAGTCTCAGCCCCAGTTATCCAGTATTTTGCAACAGCGACAGCCACAGCCACGTTCTGATGCACCACAGGTATATTTTATATAGTTTAGTCCTATTTTGCGATTTAATTTACTAATCTTAATTGCAATGCAATGCAGACATCTGGAGGTGATGGTGATGATGACAATGAGATGGAACCCATTGTCCAATATTTTGGACCTCTTTCTGTGAATAAGGTCATCAGGCAATCTTACCAAGCATTCCGGCAAGGTCCATCAGATAAGGCCCGCATCTCTCAAACAAGTGGCTTGCGGCTCACGAATGCCTTTTTTGCACAACTGGAGGACTCATACACATACTTAACCGTGCCGCAGATAGAGATGTTTGTTCACGCCCTCTGGTGAGAATTTATTTATTTAAATTCGTTTTTGTATTTATTTAATTAAATATTTTAGTTTTATTTAACATGTTTTTACATGCCCACAGTGTGAAATTGATTTCAAATAACAAGTTCGTCCTCTCTGCTTGTAATCCCGATGATGTTCGCATTCTCACCCCGAGATTCCAGGTTAGAACTTATTTATTTATTTTATTAATTATTCATGTTATTTACATGTTTCGTTTTTGATATGAAATATAGATTTTATTCAACAAGTCTTATCCGGTATCTTTGCCGGCTCGATCAAAGCCACCGGGTGTTTCGGCAGAATTGCTAGAGTTCATAGAAGGAAAGGATAGTCCATGTTCTCGGCCGTGGTACAATGCGTCTGTGGTAAGTATTTGTTTAATTAAATATTTGAGCATTCCTATTAAGTTATGATAACAAATTATTTTTTTCCAGCTAATCATGCCGTATAATGTTGGAGAGCATTGGTTTACATTGAAAATCGACCTGTCAACTTGGAGTTGTTGGATATATGATGCTACAGTCAAACGACAAAATCAGGTTGGTAGGAGATACAAATGTGAAGCAGTACGGCGCATCACAGATCAGCTCCACAAATATTTGAGTGATGGAAAATACTGGGCCAAGAGCACGCTTGGTCTGACGCCGTACACGGAAAATATGGCGGTGGACTTTGCTCCAGGGTTCGAAGCTTATGAGCATTACAGTGAAGCGGTGTATGCATGCATGTTTATGGACCAGTTGATTTGTGGGCGCCCGAATGTACCTTGGGCCGAAAGGGAAGGATGTCAAGATAGATATCGATTGTATATGGCTCATTGCTTATTTGATTTATCATTTGATGAGTGATGTAGAATTTGTAACATGATATTTTAAATTGTTTATTTATATATTCGAATATATTGGTTTTATATGTTTTTAATTATATTTGTTTGAATGTCTTGGTTTTTTTGGTTGGTTCATTGTGATGGAATATGATGGTTTTTGATGGAATATGACGGTTTTTTTGGTTGGTTCATTGTGATGGAATAAGTTGGTTTTTTGTTCAGTAAATTGAGCCGCATATTCTTGGTTTTTTTGCATAAATTGGACGAATTCCAGTCAAAATCACCGAGTTCCACCCCTATTTTGAGTAATTCAATCTCAATTCTAGTACTTCCATCCCAATTTCGAGGCCTAATTTATTAATTATTAAATAGAAATATTATCGATATTTTGTCCATTTCGGATGGAACTCGTCCTATTGGGCTGGATCACGTCCCAATTGGGATGGAATTCGATAACTTGGTGTGGAACTCGCCCCAATTATCAATATTTCGTATCTGGATGGAACTCGTCCAATTGGGATGGACCTCGTTCCAATTGGGATGGAAGTCGATAACTTGGTGTGGAACTCGCCCCAATTATCAATATTTCGTATCCGGATGGAACTCGGCCAATTGGGATGGACCTCGTTCCAATTGGAATGGATTTTGATAAATTGGGATGGAACTCGCCCCAAACCTCAATAATATTATTAATTCGTAAAATATCAGTTTAATTTCAACTATAATGTAACCATAAAATTATATTCCTAGGACTATAATGTACGAATTAATAACATTATTCTTAAGACGATTTGCTACAAAATTCGAAGCAATAAAATACATCCAAACTCACAATTATATTAATAATTTTCTAAAATATTACACAATTTGATACACATTTTGAAACACATTTTGATACACATTTCTATAGAAAACACCGAGCTAGTGAAGGAGACGTTGTATTTGTTCCTTCACCTTGATGTCTTTTCCAGGAACCTAGCAACCATCTTTTGATTGCTTTCCCTGGTAATGGAGGTTATATCTCCATAACGTGATCGCTACTCCATGTGACGTAGGAAAAATCCTCTTCCGAACTGTTTGAACGAATGAAAAAATTCTCTTCCATTTGAGCAAGTGCACGATATCTTGGCTCTATTTTTTATTACTTCGTATGAGGGGAATACAGAGTAAATTCCTCCACCCTTAAATAGAAGTTAAATTTTAAATAAAAAATTGTTTTAAAAAAATAATTAATCCTATGTGGTCGACATCTGTAGTGCCATGCATGCATTAATTATTTGAGCATCTTTGCAGATATTCACTTTCTGAATTGGCATGCTTGAATTATTTGAGCATCTTTGCAGATATTCACTTTCTGAATTGGCATGCTTGAATTATTTGAGCATTTATTGAAATACAAGTACATGACCGAATTCCCTACCAATTGATTCGATATCCATCTCATTTGATCGAATTCCTTCCCAAATTGGACGAATTCCATCACAATTTATATGAAATATTGCTAATATTTGCGAGATCCATCCCAAATTATCGAGTTCCATCGCAATTTGGATGAAGTCCATCCCAATTTATCGAGTTCCATCCCAATTGGGATGAAAAATTGCTAATTTGGTTACATTATAGGTGAAATTGAACAATAATGTACGAATTAATAACATTATTCTTAGGAATATAATGTTATGGTTACATTATAGTTGAAATAAAACTATAATGTACGAATTAATAACATCATTCTTAGGAATATAATGTTATGGTTACATTATAGTTGAAATAAAACTATAATGTACGAATTAATAACATCATTCTTAGGAATATAATGTTATGGTTACATTATAGGTGAAATTGAACAATAATGTACGAATTAATAACATTATTCTTAGGAATATAATGTTATGGTTACATTATAGTTGAAATAAAAC
>JAPKLW010000131.1:402112-447292 GCA_026898455.1 Plectranthus barbatus | reverse complement strand
GTTGCCGGGGATAGTCAGACGGCGATTCGTTACTGGAAAGTTGAAGAACTTCTGGATTGGGTTGTATTCTTTCTTTTTATTTTTGAAGTTGTGTTGAGTTTTATCTTTGGAGTCAGTTCTTTCGTGTGCATAAGTGTTTTTGTGTCGCGTCTGTCTCGGCCGAGGTGAGTCCCACCATGATCGAGATGAGTTACCCATCTTGGCCATGATATCATTTGCCACGGTCGAGACGTATTTCTTAATCCCGAACAAGATTGCGTCTGGCACGACCGGGACAACCTGATATTTTCCTCGTTTTCTGTGCAGGTGCATGAACACACGGAGCAAAGGGAAGACACTCGAGCCCGTTATACCAGAGATCGAAGCAGCCTGCAGAAACATTCGAAAGAGAGGAAAAAGACTGAACTTCGAGATGGAAGCAAATCAAGAAGCCCCTCTGCAGAACATGACACCAGAGGAGCAAAGGCAGTTTGTGAATGAGGTGAAACAACTGAGGGCGCAACTTCTTGCAGCCCAAGCTACCCAAGCCGAGCAAGCCGCAAGATTGGCGGAACTGAATGATTGGCAGGTCATGGTGCCACAAAGGTCTATTCTAGACCGATTTTTACCACAGCAGGAGGAAGCAGGATTCAGGGTTGGCATCAATGCCAACAATTTTGAGCTGCGCACAGGGCTGATACAGATGGTGCAGCAGAACCAGTTTGGGGGGAGAGCCGTAGAGGATCCGTATGCCCACCTCAACCAATTCATAGAGGTGTGCGACACGATAAAGCAGAATGGAGTCCCCCAAGACGTCATCAGGAGGAGACTATTCTCGTTCTCACTCAGAGACGAGGCACGATCTTGGTATGCTGGGCTTGATAAAAGCCGAATTGGAACATGGGAGGAGCTGCGAGCAGCATTCCTCACCAACTACTTCCCACCGAGCCTGTTGCTGAAAAGGAAAGCTGCCATCACCACGTTCAAGCAGCTCTATGATGAGTCACTACATGAAGCCTGGAAGAGGTACAAGGAACTCCTGCGACTCTGCCCTGGACATGGAATTGATCTCGAGATGCAGGTCTGCCACTTCTATGAAGGTCTGAACCCTCACATGAAGGAATTGGTGGATGCATCCGCTGGCGGGATCTTGATGAAGAAAAGTGGAGCAGAGAGTATGAGACTTCTGGCAGACATGGCACTGAACAGCCATCAATGGCCTACTGAGAGACAGATTCCAGTCAAAGCTGTTGAGGCCAAGACAGAATTCGATGTGGTCGCGGAGGTGAAGAAGCTCCGAGAGGAAATTGAGAAGCTGGGGACCACAAAGGTGGCTGCCAATCCTACTGAGCCAAGCATGGCAATTGTACCGGTGGAGGCTGACTACATCAACCGAGGAGCAAGCAGTTCATCTGGAACTGCAGGAATTGAGGTAAACTACATTGGCGGTGGTTATCAGAATAACTACCGAGGTAATCAGGGGTATCACTATAACCATGGGCGATCTCACCCTGGTTTTTCTTATGCTAACCCCACTGCTGCAGAGCACCGTCCACCTGGTTTTGATGTAGGTACTGGAGGCGAGACCGTGGAGAAAAAGAAGTTTGTGCTAGAGGAGACACTGGAAAAATTATAAAGAGCTCAGACAACAGATTCGGCAAGGTGGAGAATGAGGTGAAAGGCATGGCCAATCACATGCAACTGATGACAAAGCACCTGCAGATGATGGACACCCAGTTGAGTCAGATTGCCGCTACCTTGGGAAATCAGCATAAGCCGGGGCAACTGCCGAGCACAACAGAGACAAATCCAGCAAAGGCAAAGCCAGTAAATGCCATCTCGCTTCGATCTGGAAGGAGATATGAAGGCTCGAGCAACCCGAAAGGAGGAGAAAGTGAAACAGAGGTGGAGAATCACGAGCAGAACATCTCTGTCTTGGCCGAGATGACCCCCATCCTGGTCGAGACAGACGGACGCAGGACGGCCGGGGCAGAAGCTAGCTCGGCCGAGACAAAAGATGCCAACCCAGCCGAGACAAGCCAGACACGGTCGGGGCAGATGGAGAGCAGGACGGCCGAGATAGATGCATCCCGGTCGAAACAGAAGGCAAAGCAGAGCGAGAAGGAAAGAGAGAAAGAGAAAAGAACTGAGCCGGTTGCTCCCATGCCCTTTCCATAGAGATTCGCGAAAAAGAGGGAAGATTCTAAATTCAAAAATTTTGTTGAAAATCTTAAAAAAGTGAACATTAACATTCCTCTTATTGAAGCTCTCAGGGAAATACCCGGTTACATGAAGTACCTCAAAAGACTGATGAGCGAGAAGAAGCAGTTCATGGAGAACGAGACTGTGAGGATACATGAGGAGTGCAATCTACTGTTGCAGAAGCAGATCCAAATCAAGAGATCGGATCCAGGCTGTTTCTCGATACCTATCGAGATTGGAGGAAAGGAGTTCCAAAATGTTTTGTGCGATACAGGGGCAAGCATCAACCTGATGCCCTTGTCCATCTACAAGAAGTTGGAGATAGGGGAGATGAGAGCCACTACGATAACCCTGCAGATGGCGGACCGATCTGTGTCCAAGCCCAAAGGAATTGTAGAAGATGTTTTGATTCGTGTTGGTCACCTTATTTTCCCTGCCGATTTTGTCATACATGACATGAAGGAAGATGCCAACACTCCGATGATCCTAGGAAGAGAGTTCCTCGACACAGCTGGTGTCCTGGTCGACTGCAAGAAGGGAGAGATCACCTTGAGGGGGAATGAAGAGTCTATAACCTTCTGCATAGACAAGAACAAGAGGAAAGGGGAGTGCAACCAGATTACTACTGCTGATGAATAAGAAGAAGAAGAGCAAGATGACGACGAGACACCGGAGGAAGAAGAAGAAGCCATTTGGTGGGAACGAGGAAACGAGTCAGTGAAATCGGCAATTAAGCTGCCTCCTTCCGAGTACACCACCGTCATAAGAAACCGGAAAGTCTTCATGATAGACTTAAGGGGTCGACGAGTCTGGACTTGACCGCCTTGGTGAGCTGAGCTGAGTCGAGCCACGACGGTAAATAAGGCACTGAATGGGAGGTAACCCATTGTGTTCTCAATTTTTCTCTTCTTTTAATAATTTTGAATTTCTTTTGTTTATCTCTGTTACTTTACTCTTATTTTCGTTTGAAAAAAAAAATATTTCAAAATCTGTCCCGGCCGAGGCAGAGCTTGCCACGGCCGAGACAGAAGCTCGAGGCGTGGTACACTTCGACCGAGAAGGAGGTCGACAAGAAGGCTCCATCCCGGCCGAGATGATGTTCGCCACGGTCGAGATAGGAGTGCTAACAACCCAAAATCCACGCTGGTCAAAATCTGAAGATGAAGGATAAAAAGTTGGTGTCTGAGGCCAACCAGTGAGGTACAGTTTCGAATTCTAAATCTGATTTCCAAACTTATTCTCTCTGACTTTCGAATAAGTTTGGGGGGATGAAGATTTAAGGGTTTTGAAACTCCTTTCTATCTTTTATTTGCTTTATTTAAATTTCTGCATGAATAAATTTTTTGAATAAAACGCGAGATTGTGGGAATTTGAGCATGATTGAACCCTAGGACTTTGATGCGAGATGAGAATTGATTGACTTTAGTTTGCGTTGATTGTGATAGTGGTTGAGTATGCCTATGAATGTGAATACCGCAGGACTACTTGTTTTGATACTTGCGTTGGCATGAGATAGATGATGATTTGATGTTTACTGTGGAAGAATAATTGTCCTAAGTGTGAGTTTTTGAGCGTGAAATTCGATTGTGAGTGTGTCTGCAATTTTGAGTTTCTCTAGAACTTGCTCTGTTTCTCTTTCAAGACTGCTAGTGTGCACATGTTTAGGAAGTGATTTTAGGCCATCTTTGTTTAGCCTATTTTCCCATACACTATCCTAATTAAATGTTATCCCTAGTCAGCCCTTTTGAGCCTATGATATTTTCTTTCTTTGTCTATGAGTTGGAAATAAATAGGGGAATCAACTCTTGTCCATGAGAGTGGGTTGGGATTTGTTTGAGAAAGGATAAGATATTGTTATAAGGGTAAAAGCAAAAGAAAAGGTTGGGCTCTAGAAAAAAATATAGAAAATGAAAAAGAAAAAAATAGTTGTTGTGTTTAATCCTTATAAGCTCAAATGCATAATCGAAATTTCTTAGAGCATAAAAGGATGTGTGAAAAGAAAAAAAAAGGAAGAAGAAAGAAATAAAAGAGCCATGGTTTGTGTTGAAAATCTAAGGAGTTGGGTAGATATTGATAGATAGTGGATTAAGATTGATAAGGTGGACGCATTGAAATTGATTTTGAGTCACTTGGCCAAATATTTCCCTACCCTTCACAAAAGCCTACATTACAACCTTGAATAAAGTCATTTCTGATCTTAGACTTGTGTGCACATATTTGCAGTGGAGATTGAGATTATTTGCAAGCCTATGGTAGAACTTGATTTTCATGACTTGTGTGTGATCTCATAATTATCCTAAACACTTGAGTGAATGAGCGAAACACTTCCCATGTGAGTCTTCCATAGTTTACAGATTTTCTGATTCTTTTCAAAAATGCTGATGTTTAGTAGATTTACGAGTTTGAATGTGATGAATCTTGTGAGGCATTGCACTACTCTTCTGCTTGAACTTTTGATTCTTTCTTTTGTTGATTGAGGACAATCAAGTGTTTAAGTTTGGGGGGTTTGATAAGCTCGTTTTTCTACTCACTTATCGCATTGTTTTTCCTTTCTTTTATGCATTTTAGTATATTTTCTTGAATAAACTGAGCATGAGTATATATTAGAGGGTGTTATGCTTGTCATGGTAAGATTTCGCAGGTTTTAGGCCAAATCCAATGGAGAACTCGTACCGAAAGCAGTAGATGTTCAAAGAAACAGTCACTACTTCTTCCACCGTTGGAATCTGAGCTAATGGAGCATGGAATTTGAAAGATCTTTGAGTTAGCTTTCCAACGCAACTGGAATTGGGTCAATCGGAGTTTGGATGCCTAAGTTATGGCCAAAACCGTGAGACTGCGCAGAAGGGTCGGAAGTGGCGGAAACGTCTCTGTTTCGACCGAAATAAAGCCATCTCGGCCGGGCCGAATTCTCCATCTCGGCCGTGGCAAGGGCCATCTCGGCCGAGACAGACTGTTTTAGCGAGATTTTGCGAGATTTTCATATATTTTGGGCGAGAATTGCTTGGGGAACAAGATATACATCAATTTGGAAGCAATAAATCATACATTTTGAAGATATGCATCCAAGGCCTCAACCCTACTACTATATAAACTCTTCAATAGCTCAGAATTATAAGCCCCTTTTGTTTTGAAACCCTTTCTTTTAGTTTTCTTTCCCCTTTACAGTTTTTACATCTTTATTTTCTGTTTTCTTTAGAATTCCTCTTTACTTTTTGTTGAACCTTTACTTTTTAATGCAATCTTTATTTTTCCCTGCAATGTTTATCTTTAATATGTTAGGCTAGAACCCTAAACAGGTTCTAGGGTTTCTCCTTCTGTGATACATGTTTTGATTCAATAATTCAAACCCTTTTATTGGTTTAAACTCTTTGATTTTATTTCAAATCTATTTTCAATTGAAGGATCGAGAGATGAAGATTGGAATAGGTTTTAGTTATTAATTGAAGGACTGAGAGGTGAAAATTGATAATAGGAAGTGAGAGTTTAATACTTTTGATTTTCTGTCCGACCAAGAAGAATTCAATTGTAGGAAAAATCTAATCTTTATTGAAATTGATTAATTGGTGTGTGTGAGACCGAGAGGAGATAACCACTAGTTAGTAATTTAGGATTTAATTGCCCGACCAATGAATTAATTCCACATTAATAGATTTTCCACCAAAATTATCTTTTATGGGTTTGAATATTTGTTTCTTGCATGTTGATCAGATTGGTAGATTTCCCTGGAATCTGTGCTTTTTAATATTTGAATTTCTCTCTTTAATTACTTGTTTTGAAAAACCCAAAACCTTTTGAATTGATTTACCCAAACAAGAGTTTTAAAAACTATATTCAGTATATGATTCCCCTTCGTTGTACTATCCTTGTGGGATCGACCAACCCCTGGGTTGTCTATAAATTTATTTGCCCTTTGCTATAATTTGTATGCAGATTTAGCATCGATCAGTATCATCAGTTGAAGATCAGGAAGGAGGACATTCCGAAGACAGCATTCAGAACCAGATATGGTCATTACGAGTTTATAGTAATGTCGTTTGGACTCACAAATGCTCCGGCAGTGTTCATGGACTTGATGAATCGAGTAATTCATCCATATCTCGATAACTTGGTTTTGGTATTTATCGGTGACATTATAATATACTCGAAGAGCGAAGTAGAACATGAGCAACATCTGAGAACGGTGTTACAAACCTTAAGGGATGAGAAGCTATATGCAAAGTTCAGCAAGTGCGAATTCTGGCTGAGAGAAGTGACATTCTTGGGTCACATTGTTTCGGCTGACGGAATCTAAGTGGATCTAGCCAAGATTCAGACTGTGATAGACTGGAAATCACCGACGATGCCGAATGAGATTTGCAGTTTCCTTGGTTAGGCAGGTTATTACAGAAGGTTCATCGAGGGCTTCTCAAAGATTGCAAAGCAGATGACGCAGTTGCTACAGAAGGGTGTGAAGTTTGTATGGATGGAGGAATGCGAAGAGAGTTTTCAGAAGTTGAAGCAGTTATTGACGACCCCACCTATCCTAGCAGTGCCTGAATGAGATAAGAATTTCGAGGTTTACACCGATGCATCTAAGAATGGGCTAGGTTGTGTGTTGATGCAAGATGGAAAGGTGATAGCTTATGCGTCGAGGCAGTTAAGACCGCACGAAGTGAATTATCCGACTCATGATTTGGAGTTAGCGGTTGTAATCTATGCGTTAAAGATTTGGAGACATCATCTCTATGGGGTGAAGTGTGCCATATTCACAGACCATAAAAGTTTGAAGTATTTCTTCGAACAAAAGAATTTGAATATGAGGCAAAGAAGATGGTTGGAACTCATAAATGATTACGATTTAACGATAAACTATCACCCAGGCAAGACAAATTCAGTAGTCGATGCCTTGAACAGGAAAGGAGAGGCTCAGTTGGGCTGCATGCTTACAAAAGAAGGCAGATTGATCAGAGAGTTCGAGAAACTTTGTTTGGAAGTAATATCGCCTTCGGAGAGGAAGAAGTGTGAAGTAGCAGCTTTGACTGAAGTGCTAGATCTGAGAGAAAGAATTGTTGAGGCACATAGAGGGGACGCAGAAATTGAGAAGTTGCGCCAGAAATTGGGAGTCAAGCCGGTGGGAGAATATCGGGAGGCACCTAATAATGCTTTACTGTTCAGAGACAGAATCCTAGTGCCAAACAGTGAGGAGTTGAGGAACGAGATTTTGAGTGAGGCTCACGATACGCCGTATACCGCTCACCCAGGAAGTACTAAAATGTACCAAGATCCGAAAACTAAGTACTGGTCGGATGGTATGAAGAAGGATGTAGCCTTGTATGTAGAAAAATGTCTATCATGCCAGCAAGTTAAGGCGTTGCATCAACGATCGTACGGGAAATTGCAGCCGTTAGGCATTGCTGAATGGAAATGGGAACATATCACCATGGACTTTGTGACGGGGTTGCCAAAGTCACAGAAAAGAAATATGGTGATATGAGTGATTGTCTGACGAAGAGTGCTCACTTTTTGCCGATCAGAGTAAACTATGGGTCAGATAAGTTAGCTCAGTTATATGTCCGAGAGATTGTCAGACTGCATCGAGTGCCAAAATCTATTACGTCTGACAGAGATGCAAAGTTTACATCTCGTTTTTGATGAGCTTACAGCAGGAGTTGGGGACTCGCCTAAATTTTAGCACGACATTTCACCCTCAATCAAATGGTTAATCCGAGAGAACCATTCAAACTCTCGAGGACATGTTGAGAACGGTAGTTTTGGATCGAGGAGGCAGTTGGGAGCCAATCTTGCCTTTGCTTACAATAACAGTTATCAGGCAACAATCGGGATGGCCCCCTATGAAGCGTTGTATGGAAGAAAATACTGTTCGCCTCTGTACTGGGATGAGGTAGGAGAAAGAAAGGTGATCGGACCTGACGCGGTAAGTGAGATGATTGAAATAGTTCATTAGATTCGAGAAATGATCAGAGAAGCCCAGAGCAGACAGAAGTCCTATGCCGATTCGAGGAGGGCTGAGCTATGTTTTGAAGTAGGGGATAAGGTATTCCTCAAGGTTTCACCTTCCAAGGGAATAGTAAGATTTGGAGTGAGAGGTAAACTGTGACCGCGCTATGTGGGACCTTATGAAATCTTGGAGCGCGTTGGTCTAGTGGCATGTAGATTAGCATTACCCCCGAGTATGAGTAACGTGCATAGTGTGTTTCACGTATCTCAGCTAAGAAAGTATGTTTATGATCCCAGACACGTAATTCGCCAAGAGGAAGTAATTTTGAGCTCTGATTTGCGCTATGAAGAGCGGCCAAAAGCGATTCTGGACCGTAAAACTCAAGAGCTGAGGAATAAGTCAATTCCGCTTGTAAAGGTGTTATGGAATCACCATGGGTGTGAAGAAGCCACTTGGGAGCTAGAAGAGAAGATAAAAGAGAAGTATCCCGAGCTTTTCGAAGCATTTTAAATTTCGGGATGAAATTTTTATAAGGTGAAGGGGATGTAATACCCCGAGACTAATTAAGCTAATTAATGGCTTAATTATTTTAATAAAATATTTCCTTTCCCAATTATGCGATAAATTATTTATTGTTATTAGAAGTTCGATCAAATTTGCGATGCAAGTCTGGAAAGTAGATTACCAATTCCGAGCTAAAGATATGTTCAAAATAATATACGAACGATAACAAAATTATCGAATTAATTTTCGGAGACCCGTGGAAGGAGATAATAATTTTGGGAGTAATATGGATTTATTGGAATACTTATAATATGGAATTAAGAGGGAAAATTATAGATTATGCATGGAGAGATGTGGCATGTTGCATGTATGATTTGGGACACTTGGCATAAGGGAAGTTTTAATCAAGCAAAAGTGGGAAAAGAGAGAGATTATTTCTTTTTCACTCCCCCTCTCTTGTTTTCCCGTCACCCCACCCCCTCCCAAACCCTTTTCGCTGCCCATATTTCCGACGATATTCCGGCCGTCTCCGGTCGCTGCCGGCCACGAGACCACCGCCATTCGATATATCTCGCTCCAAGCTTTCTAAGGAGCTAAAGTAGAGGCCGAGATGTCGAGAATCGAGGGAGATATTGTAGAGAGAAGTGAGCCAACCGGAGTTGGTTAGAATTCAATTTTCAGATTTTGTAACTTGTTTAATCGTGATTTTCTCGAGTCTAGACTTATGCATTCATGTTCCTTACCTTCTAGAGAACGTTTTGGTACCCTGCAAGTGGGCTTTGGTCGCCGGAAAAGAGCATCGCCGCCGTGAGGGAGAAGGATTTCGGTGAGCTTCACCCACCTCATTTTCCGTCATATTTTCGAGTTTTAATACATATAATAGTGTTCCTTGCAAGTCTAGGACCCTATAGATATGTTTGCATGTTGGTTTGGGTGGATAGATCGTAGGAAATCGGAAGTTGCAGGAGATTGTCGCGAGTCGCTGGAGAAGACGACTCACGTCAATCGTCAAAGATCCTGTGTCGATCGACACGCTTGTGTCGATCGACGTGAACCCATGTCGATCGATGTCGAGTTCGTTGACTCCGGGGCACGTCGAGCTGAGTGGTTGGTCGACTAAGCTTCATGTCGATTGACGCACCTTGTCGTCGATCGACGTGAGCTGCGTCGATCGATGCAGAATTCATATCGATCGACGCAGCAACCAGAGATGAGATTTCATGTTCTCTAGTTTTGTTCTTGTTCGATTCGAGTCGTATTCAATGTCTGAGTTTAATATATGACTATAGAGGCATGTTATGAGCATGAAGAGGTGTTTGTTATTGATATCGAACATTAAAACTTGAGTTGATTCGTTAGACTTGGATTATGAAGCATGTGAGGTTCTAGCATAATAATTGAAGAGTAAAAGCATGCGTAGTGTTATTGGAGTTGGTTGAGTTCGTCGTTGTCCTAGATCGTCCGTCCTAATTTGTTTTATCCTGATAATTATAGGAGGTTAAACGTTGAGGAAGATAAGCTCATATACACATTTAGCGGGAAAGCATCTCATTTTCAAGCCTAACACCAGGTGGGAGATATTATAAGTATAAAAAGCAAAAGCGTGTTTTCATTTCAAAATGTAAGAAAATGATTTTTAAAATGAATGTTATGCTTGTTTTGTGCTATTATATCTGTCCTCTGTCGATTCCTATTGGCAGAGAGTTATATTAATGAATTTGGAACCAGGTTCTTACTGTGCTAGAATTCATTAAATGAAGTGGGGTGTACAGCCCCCACATATTATGAAGTGGGGTGAAAAGCCCCCACATGTTTTTGGATCCAGGGTGAAGTTGTAAACGATCGGGTCTCAAAGGTAAATTCTGAGACTAGTGCACTTAGATGACAGTAGGTTGAGTGTGTAATCATTCCTGACTGTTCATCGTAACTTGGAAGTCGGCCAGCTTCCAGTTACACCACATAAAACAGATATAATATCATGTAAAAATAGCACGCGTGCAAAATAAAATGTTTTGGATTGCACGGTTCTTTTCAACAAAATCCCGTGTACATCTGTGTGAGTTGCATGACATTCTTATATAACTGTATGTTTTTGGGCATGCTTCCATTGGGTACATTTGTACTCAGCCCCTCGTGTTATTTCTAAAACGCGCAGGTTGAGCAGCGAGGATTGGAGTACAAGGAGTGTAAGCAGGCGAAGTAAAGATTGTATAGATTTTAAAAGATCCAGTGATATGCATCTCCATATGCATATCTCCACTACGCTGAACACACCGCTGCTACACGCTTTGTTTATCCCTTCCCATTTTGAAAGTGTTTGTGTAAATTGATGTTAAAACTTTTGCGATATTGTAGACTCGATATTTTGGGATTTAGTGCTATTTCAATTGTTTCTTTAAATTGTTATAGTCTTCCACTTATTTAAATTGAGAAAATGTTTGGAAAACCTGATCATCAATGTAACGCGTCCTCAAATTAGGCAAGGTCAGCTGGGGGCGTTACATCTACTTTTTTCTGGGATTGATCAGCCATTGTTGTAGCTCATGTTTTCTATGATTTTCTGTGTACTCTGTCATACTCTCTTTGTGATTAATAAACACCCTTGCAACTCTCCGTGGATGTAACCCTCACGGGTGAACCACGTAATTCTCCGATGTCGTCTCTTTTTGTTTCTTACTCGATATACATACGAATCTCGCTTCTCAAGATCACTACACTAACGAACAAAGGCGTTCTGACACAAAGTACAAGTCAACACCTTTTGTCAGAAAAGTAGGAGCAGGTACAAATTTTCTGGAAAGGAACTTGCCCTTCACAAAAAAAAAGACAGCCGACGGATTGGACAACATTCGAGATGTGTCTCAATGGATACTATTTCAAATCTCTCAACACTTCGCCTATAAATAGAGGAGGTGCTCAAAGAGAGAAGATGACCAAACTACTAAGCAATGAAACACTGCAAAATTTATACTCACGCTTTGTAAGTTCAAGGCTTTTTCTAAGCTAATCATGTTCTATTTTTTGCGCACGAGACTTGTTGCTTCCAAGCACAAGTTTAATCTTGGTGTTCTTCCTTTCTAAGTAAGAACACAACAATCATTGCTTATCTCCCGGCTTTGATGATCACGGGCGCCTAGCCAAAGAGATCAACAGTTTGGGAAGAAATAAAAAACTCCTAAATACCAAAATGAGGTTGTATGGTGCGCCCACACTCCATTTCTGAGAAGCAGATGAAGCAAAGGCTTAGACGAATGTGCAAATGGACTTGGTGGACAATGACTTTCACCAGTTTGCAATAGATCGCGAGACCCATTGTAGTCTGAAGCTTAGTGTATTACAGGTTTAAGGTTTAAAGAGAGGACGTAGGACTTTTGTGTCCAAACCTTTATCGATCCTTTTGCACTTACTGCTTTATTTATATTCTTGCAAGAATTTTAAAATTCAACTCATTCTAAATGTTACCGAACATAATTTCAAACTCACTAATAGTCAGTTTTCAGAAACACAAATTGGTTAAGGACTATTTGTGAGTGCAAGTTTCATTTAAAATATTTCCGTTATGCATTTCAAAATTCTGATATCGGGACCAACCTTAAGTAAAACATTCAATTATAGTCTAAACTATGCACATTTTTTCAAATTTAGTACAAAATATTAATTTTTTCAATTAAATAATCAAACTATTTTAAACTTTGTAAATATAGGATGAATTTCTTTTGGTGACACAAGCTTATTGAATTTTTCGCAAATGAAATTGGTAATAACAAGAGATTTCGGGGACTTTAGCTAGTTTTTCTTCACTGAAAAAAAAAAATCATCATTTATTTGCATAATTTAGAATAATTTGACTATTTAATTAAAAAATTAATAATATATTTTACATTAAACAACATGGATAATTTAAACTATAATTGAATATTTTGCCTAAATATTTAATATGAGATGGAATGAGAATATTTAAGTTAAGTAAAATTTAACTTAATGTAGTTTTATTTATAAAAATTAAAAATTGAAGATGGTTGGTTTGAAAAGTTGAAGGCTTAAAAAAAACAAAAAAACAAACGGTTGAAGCCAATAAAAATTTATGGCTTTTAGACTATCCTCATCAGACTATCCTCATCAGTGACCTTATCACGACCCAACCATATAATAAATATTCATTTTTATTCATTCACTATAAACCTACAATCTAATATTTTTGTCCACTCCTCCCATCAGTGACCTAATGCAACTTAACTTTTTTAATTAAAATATTAATTTTTATTTTTTAATAAAATATTAAAATTGGAGAATATTAAATTGATAATTAAATAAATAAAGCAAAACACAACATATGAAATTTTAAATTACAAAATCATAAATTATGAATTAAATATTCAATTAATGACTACTATAATAATACTCCGTATTAAGTTCTTTACATAAAATTATTTTATAAAATTTAATTATATATTTTTTTTAAAAAAGGTGGGACCCTTGTATTGTGTACAGATATGTAATGTGATGATGAGAGAGAAGGGGCGCTTTAGATTGGCTGAGCATACCAAGTCACAAAAGTTCACCATTTTTTTTATATTTTTTAATCTTTTAATTAATTTTATATTTATGACCCTCCTGGGTTAGTGATGGCAATGGCCTTAGACCATTCCCACCGGCTTACAAAAGGTCACCATATAAGATAAGAAATTTGATATTAAAAAAAATAATAATAAAATTCAAATGCATGTCCACGACATGTCCACAAGCTCTCAAACGCCCAAGCCCAGTTATTCCATGCCCTCTCACCTTAATTATTATTCTCACACGTGGCAGTCTTTCCTTTGATACCTTTTTAATATTTATATATTTTTATCATATATAATTTATTTAATTATCAAAAAAATATTTAAATTCATTTTAAAAATTGTAAGTAGAGGTAGATGAATTGTATTTACACAATAAAAATTCTATTGTTCTCCATTTCAAAAAAAAATTCAAGTCATTTGTCATAGATCTCAATCAACTAAATTATCTAAATATGTAATTTATAATTCATGTACTTACAATTTAGATTTTCTAGAGTTGTAATATTTGTATTTTGTATTATTTATTGTAGTTTTTGTTTGTCAAATTATTTATGAATTCCTAGTTTATAATAATTTATTTATTTAATTATAAATTTAGAACACTTTTTAATTTTTATATTATATTGGAATAGAAATAAATTAATATTTTAATTTGGTTGAGTTGTGGTCACTGACGGGAATGTAAATAATATTAAATTGTAAATTGTGTAGTGGAAGGAAGAGAAATTAATATTTTATTAAAAGGTTGGGTCATAGCCGGTCACCGATGAGATAAAGATAGTCTTATAGAATTGAATCAATTGATTGATTTCTCCCAAATTTCAAAACCATAACTTCCCCCAATATAAATACCATCCTCGTCTGCTTAACTTTCACGGCAGCACAGCTTTCATCTTAAAAAAAAAAAAGAAAAAAAAGTTTCACGGCAGTACAGCCGCCGCCTCCTCCCACAATGGCTGGCACCGGCTCCTCCTTCTCATTCGGCTTCTCCAACCCTACCTCCGCCGCCCTTTCTTTTACCTTCTCCAACCCTAGTTCCGCGCCATCTTTAGGCTCATCCACCCTGTTAGGCGCTTCCTCGCTCTTCGGATCATCTTCATCGACTGCGGCCTCTTCTCCAAGCGTCTCCAACATTTTTGGATCAACTTCCGCTGGAGCTCCGACCTCTAGCTTTTTGGGATCCTCGTCTTCAGGTACAGCGAGCACATTCGGCACTACTTCTTCGACCCCGGGCCCGTCGTCGACTCCCTCTCCATCTCCATCTGGAGCCTCAACGATTTTCGGATCCCCTGCTCCGGGGTCCTCGAACTTGTTCGGCTCCGCTGCTCCGACTCCTGGCCTATTCGGTAATCCTTCTTCAACAACTAGCACGCCTTTGTTTGGGTCTGCAGCGGGAACAACACCTAATATTTTTGGATCAACCACCACAGCAACGCTCACCGCCACCAGTTCGCCAGCATTTGGGTCATCGACTGCGACAACTGCACCACAATTTGGGACGGGCAATGCGCATACAGGCATTTTTGGATCATCAACCGCAGCTTCTACTGGTGGCCCAACACCATCCCTGTTTGGGACAAGTTCTGGTTCATCTCCGGGTCTTTTTGGGTCGTCCCCCTCATTTGGGTCATCTTCTGCTTCGCCGTTAAGTCTTACGCCGTCCACCAGTTCCGCTACTTCGACTCCAGCATTCTCTATTTCAAGTTCAGCGGCTTCAACACCGGGGTTCGCTTTCCCCAGTGCTCCGACTTCAGTTTCTTCAGCGCCTGGATTTTCACTTCCCACATCATCAGCCGCGTCGGCTTCTTCATTTTCATTTCCCACCTCGTCATCTACTTCTGGTTTTTCGTTTCTGAAGAGCACCACTAGTTCTGCCTCCTCAGCATTGGCCACAACGTCTGCATCTTCTTCTCCTGGTTTTTCATTTGGAACTGCGGGATTTTCATCTTCTGCTTCAGCCCCTCCGCTTTCAAGTATTTTGGCTTCAACAAACCAGACAGCTGCGTTTTCAAATGTTACAAATACTACCACAACCAGTTCTTCGTCTACAGCTGCAGCAACTGCGTCTTCTACTGGTACCAGTGCTAATTCTCGTTTGACTTTTCCACAATTGTCAGTTTCTGCATCACAGGGGACCAATGCATCTGCTCCAACTTCAGGTTTTACTGGTTTCGGCACAGCTGCAAAATCCACTGGAAGCACGACTTCTCTCTCGCTATCTCTGAAACCATCCGCAACTGCAGCTTCACATGCATCACAAGCACAATCAAGCCCCGCACTGCCTTCTTTGGGTGGGATTTTCTCTCTTATTCCATTAATGTATTTATATCTACCCGAATTTATTGACTGTTCTTGTTGACAAGCAACTTCCTCGAGCATATCCTCCCAAATAAATTGAAAAAAAGAATCTCCCATATTTGTAGTTACTGTTGAATTTAGTTATTTTTATAAGCACAGGAACTATATCACATATGAATATTTTGATGCATGACCTTTATCTTTAATAGATAGGATTCACGACCAAGTTGTATTTGAACCATGAACTAATTGAAGGCCCTTGACAGTACTTTACGGCGGTGTCTCATCTTCTTGATGTAAAATGGTTCTAAGTAAATACCGAACTGAAGGTTAATTCATTGAGTAATTGCAACTCAGTACTTCCCTAACGGAAATTAAGGGTCATGATATGTGGGGGTTTATACAATTTGAAGTTATAGTTGACCTGCCAATTGGTGTCCCATTGTTGTGCTGATGCTCAAAATCCTATGAAGTCCAGAAGTGATGGACCGCCAAGTCCTGGAATTCGTTGATGTAAAAATGTTCCTTGGTTTTAGAGTAACTCCAAGAGTATTTCAAACCTTAAATGAATTCAGGGAGAGGGTACTCTTCAATGTGATAATGCTCATTATGCAAATGCCTTTCCATCTGTTTGAATGGTGGTACAGCTTTTAACTGCAGATTTTTGTGCATCTTAAACTAGTTCATTCTGTGCATGTATTGGTATTCTTATGATACGAAAAGAATATAAAAAAGTTCCTTGAATTGATTTTTTTTAAATGTCTAATATTCAGTCAGGTGAATATCACAGTTTCTTCCAACTATATATGGCTTTTCCCACCACATTGTATTATGCCATGGCCAAATCACCAGATAACATATTCACCTATGAAGATTTTTCCTTGATATATGAACAGTATCTCCTTATTGGGTTGCTGATGTTATGGCAATGTCAAAATATACATAGGTATCACAACTGCAAGCTCAACAACCGCAGTGAGCTCAAGTACCAGTGCTGCCACTCAAACATCATCTACCCTGGTTGCAGCTTCCAGTAGTGGGTCTGTATCTTCCTCTGCTTCAAATTCTTTTTTCTTTGTTCTTTCAAATCAAAAGTAATAGTTAAATGTCCTGAGTTGGTGGGGAGATGCCATTTATGACATCATTTATACACTTTTGAGTGTTGCATGTGAACCTCTGGAGTCATGCACTTCCTACCGCCCATCCATCATGCATTACATGGGGCACATAAAGTGATGTTCTAATCATGCAGTAGTGGTGGGATATATGCTTCCTGGGTAACTGCTGGCCTTATGTTACGTAGTGGACCAATAAAGTACTTATTTTCATCATGTGCTTAATGATTGAAATATGGGTATTCGGTCTAGCTTGTCATGGATTCTATTTTCTATTTCAACATTATGAGTGGTGCAGGCGATCCTGACATCAAATGAAACTCTCTGGCAAAATAAAACCTAATTTAGCTTTTTATGCATCATAAATATTTGAAGTTTGACTAACTGATCTGTTAGTTGTAATGCTTGCCCTGTAGGACTACTCAAGCCACCAGTACAGCACTAGTTTCTTCACCAAAGTTGCCTTCTGAAATCACTGGGAAATCAGTTGAGGAGGTAAAGATTATTTGTATCTTCATTCATTTCTTATCGTTTCACCAAGGCTGGAACTCACTGGGTGCTAATGAGGGGCTCGTGTGGCACCTGGGGCAACTTGTTGGCCTATATTTTAACAGTGCAATATAAAAAGTTAAAAACTCATCAATCAATTCAACTTTCAACTTGAATCATCCCTACAAAGTAAGGAAGCAACCTTAAACAAAGTTTCAAATCATCCGACTAAGTAATAGAATATAAAATTTGAAGCCTAAGGACTGCCTTTAGTCGGCCATGCGATTTTCATCCTATTAGCTCCCTTTTGCTACAGCCAGCTAGCGCCTAGGCTGATATGTGCAACATTGTGTTTTAGTTTTAAGTATATTGAGTCATCTGGCCCTCAAAGGCACTTGCACTAATCCCTTCCACCCCTTATTTCCCCTTTCCACCTAAGAAAAAAGAAAGGAGAACACTATAGTGGTAAATGAAATCGAAGGATATCAGGGATTCCCCAATAAATGTTTTAACCTTGTACCTTTCGGTTTTTCCTTCTACTACTTTCTTAATTTGACACATCATTTGTATTCAAACAAGAAATGGGCACTTAATTCTTGATATACCCCACTGCTACCGTGCGCTCTTATTTGTGTTTTATTCCAATTTTTGTGCTGAGTTGGCTGCAGATCATTAAAGAATGGAATGCAGAACTGCAAGAACGTACTGGAAAGTTTAGGAAACAAGCTAATGCTGTAGCTGAGTGGGATCGCAGGATTCTGCAGAATCGTGATGTTCTTCTGAGGCTCGAGGTATTTTATACTTTCCACAGTTGCCCGCTTCTTTATGTTGCTTGGGTGGATACATACCTCGTGACTGGTTATAAATTTTCAAGTTAATTATTATTGGGTATTTCTCTACATGGAGTTGGATGACATGTTAGTTCACATAATCAATTCAAGCGCTGCAGTTCCATTTTCAAGGCTTTGTGTTTTTCCTCTCTCTCTCTCTCTCTCTCTCTCTCTCTCTCAAGTAATCTAACTATTCTTCGTGGGGTAATATAAAAACACTTTGCATGAAACATGGACCAAAGGAACATCATCACTTTGCAGTCTGCAATGATATTATATCAAAGTTGAAGTGGAACGCTTGCTCTTGCTTAAATAATGCAACTTCATTCCAAACGGGTTTACTTGCACCTTAATCCATATGCCTGAAGTTGGAAAGTTTAATTATTGTTGCCATACATTGTGGGTGATTCTTGTGCTGACTATTACTTTTTAAAATTCACTCAGAGTGAAGTTGCAAAAGTTGTTGAAACACAAGGTAGTTTGGAGCGGCAGCTGGAGCTCATTGAAACTCATCAAGACGAGGTATCTAATTATTGCTCTGTGTAGTATTTATGGAAACTGCATCATCCAGTTTGTGTCATATCTATTTCAAAAATTGGACTAAAAGATTTGTCTACTACATTATCTTGGATTCTTGGGTAGTTAAGTGTATAGTGTTAAATGAGAATTCTTCAACAAATTTGCTTTTAGGTAGAAAATAGGCGAAGCTTGTATAAGCAATATGATCTTCATTTTGAACGGCAATTTTTGCTTTATGAGATACTTAGTGTTGGATATTGTACTTTGGTTAATGTGAGTAGTCTGAGAATTGTTGATTGGGTTTCAGGTCTAATGAAGTCTCAAGGAATGCATCTTGTGTTGGGAATCTAATTGAGCTTCATGTATAATTTATTGCTTCTCGTGTGATTGTTAGGTTGACAAGGCCCTGCAAAGCATGGAGGAGGAAGCTGAGCGGCTGTATAGAGAGGAGCGTGGGATGCTTCTTGATGACGACGCTGCATCTACTAGAGATGCAATGTAAGCTCCCATCTTTCTGTCAGTTGAGGATTTTCCTATCAGTATGATTTTTACTAATGTGCCAACTTGTGGTTGGTTGAGAGTTGCTAAAGATGTAACAAGGAGAAATTTCTTTGGCTAGCAACTAGGATGACATTTCCCCCCAAGCATATATTACAGTATCAACGTATAATTGGTTGGACCTGTTAGTGTCTTAAGTTCTGTATCTGGTAGTCGCTGATGAGCATTAATATTGTTGTAAGTAGTTCCTATTTTCTGATTCCAGGTATGAGCAATCTGACTTGATAGAGTGTGAACTGGAGCAGATGACAGAACAGATCAAATCAATTATAAACAGTCTGAATGCCAGTCAGGTAGGTGCCTTTGTTTTTTTAATCTTCCAAATGGGACGACAAATTGATGATAACTTATTCTGAATTAGGGCGGGGAGCTGGAGGCAGCAGATGGAACGAATCCCCTGGATGTTGTTGTCCGAATTCTAAATAATCAACTGAGTTCATTGATGTGGGTTGATGAGAAGGTCAGCCTCTCATTTAAATTCTTCCTCATTTGCTCTACAGTTTCTTGATATATTTGTTCAAGGAGTAGTAAAACTGTAATATAAGATGGTTTGCCTCCATAAAAATCTACGGCATGAGAAATGAGCATCATGACATTGGGCTTAGCAGAAATATTGATGGTTTTGGATGCGCTAACTTAATAGGCCGAGGAGTTCTCTTGTCGTATTGAGAAGCTTGCTAGCCATGGTGATGGCACAAACTCAAAGCTTTGGTTGACTTGAGATGCGCCCACAATGATTGATAGACATAGACGGTCTGGGGATTTATAAAGGTTCCATGAAGTTGCTTTTGTCAACTACAAGTTTAGTTAGTGCCTTAGCCTATCATCACTTTTTTTTTCCACTTCTACTTCTCCCTCAATCATACTCATACTTCTTTGCATAACTTCAAAAATAAAGAGATATATTATGATCAAAATGTATCAAGTTTTGATTTTGCTGATGTTTGACACGTTTTCAAGATTTAATAGTGGCTGTGGCTGTGGCTGTGGCTGTGGCTGACAAGAGAAGGAAGTGGGTTTTTTCATGGATGATTTTTGCTCAAAAAGAAAATTTATAATATGGAGAAAAATGAAATATAGTTGATATATATGGATAGGTTAAAATTGTCTAAACAAAAAAGTTTCCCGTCCCCTAATCCAAAATTAATCCTATTTATTAACTGGTTTTATACGAAGATTTAGAATAAAACAGAGTGGATTAACTACGCGTGGATTGAAGTTGTCGATATTTTCTGTTTTTTTTCATAGGGTTATTCCATTTTTATAATTAAATGTGTTCTATTTATTAATATATTTAAACAATCTATTTTGTAATGGTGATTCTGATTCATCTTTACTTTTTGAACGTATATATTGAATAAATTCAGAAAGTCAGGAATGACACGGAATTAAAATCCGTCGATTTTCATTATAAGAGTTTTAGAATTGATCGATTTTTTTTATTTTATAAAAAAAACTGATTAATTCTCATTTCTTCATTCGATTGTTTTAACTATACGGGAGCGTTATAGTATCAACTACCTCCCAGATAAGAAATAAGACCAAATCTGGATCATTGATTAATTAAATAAACGGATCAGATTTAAAAAAAAATTAAAAAAATTCGCTGCATATATAGACACAAAAAGTTGCATATAAGGGTATTTCAGTCTTTAAGCCATAAATTAAATCTTCCCACGATTTTTATTTCGAAAATCAAGGAAGGCAGTTGCTACATTTAAAATTTAAAATTTAATCGAATTCGCTGCATTATTAAGAGAAAAAAGTTGCATGATTAAGAGGAATAAGTTGCATTACGTGGGTTTTTTTTTAAAAAAAAAAAATCAGAATATATATGCACGAATTTCACCCCTAATTTTGTGGGATTTGAGTTTTAAAATACTAAATTTTAAAATTAAATTATATTTGCTTCCTAATTTAATGGGATTGGTTCTGTCTTGCCCACGATTTTTTTAGCTTGAATTTAAGAGCAGTTATGCATTAAATAACCATATCTT
Organism: Plectranthus barbatus; assembly: GCA_026898455.1. NCBI lineage: Eukaryota > Viridiplantae > Streptophyta > Magnoliopsida > Lamiales > Lamiaceae > Plectranthus > Plectranthus barbatus. The sequence goes on along the minus strand of JAPKLW010000131.1, from coordinate 426,295 downwards.
ACCCACAATTTTTTTAGCTTGAATTTAGGTGGTAAATTTGCAAATAACCATATTTTTTTTACTTCCTAATTTTATGGGATTGGATCACTAAATTTTCGAATTTCAAATTAATTTTTATGTTCTTTGGGATTTCAAACATTAAGCAATTTTAAAAGACCATAAATAAAATTCAACTTGTTTATCAATAAAAAAATTGCAATTTTTATATAATTTAGTTGCAATAAATGATATAATTATTTGCAGTTATTAAATATCTAATGCACAAATCCATACAACTACACAAAAAAGCAAATTTAAATTTTTAAAAACAAATTACTATAATTGCTATTATTATGAAAATCATGTGCAGTATTACAGACGTAATTACTGCATATTTCGTGATAGTAACAACTTTACTAAAGACAAGGAAAAAGACATAAATATCACGCGACAAATACAAGCAAGACTCATAAAATATTGCAATAAATATGCTCTATTTATGCATTTTTACAGGCGGAATAACTGCATATTTTTTAATGAAATTATACACTAAATCCACGTGAATAAAAAAAAGCTTGCAAAAAAATCACTGTGTCGCGGCCCCAAAACCACTGCGTTGCCGCTGTTCATGCTAGAAAAAAATTCTATTGCAGTAAATATGCTCTATTTATGCATGTTTACAGGCGGAATAACTGCCTATTTTTTAATAAAATTATATACTAAAACCACATGAAAAAAAACACATTCAATTGCAATAAATATGCTCTATTTATGCATGTTTACAGGCGAAATAACTGTAATTCCGCAAAATAGAGCCTACAATTGGTCGCATGTACAGATTGTTGGGGGAAAAATAACAAAAAATCAGAGCTTTCGATTCCGATCTTCTCAACCAGGAAGCTAATTCAAAAACTCCACCACTTCCTATCAAATAAAATAAAAATCAGATCTTATCAAGGATTTTATCGATCAATGACTCAGTCCTCCGATCCAATGTCTCCTATTCTCCGCCATCGCCGATCCAAATACAAAAATCAAGCAAAAACTAGCCAGAATCAATAATACTGCAATAATGGCAGGAAATATGAACGCCTTCGTCTAAACTTCTGAATACTTGACCAACATACGGTTTTGCAGATGCATCACATACCGGGGTAATACGAACTACAATGTCCAAACAAAAAGGATAAATGATTCGCAAATAAAACATAACAACAATTAAAAAAAAAGAAGATAAGTTACTGTTGTGAACTATAACCGCAACAATGCAGGCGAAATAACTGCAAGATTTTACTTACTAATATTATAAAATAAAAAAAATAAAAACCAAACCAAAAAACAAAACATATAAACAAATAATAAAATACACACGGAAATATTGTTACGAAACGCAACAATTACAAAAAAATTAAACAAACAACTTAACGAATCAAACAAAAAAAAAAAAAACATGCATGCATACAAAAAAATAAAAATCCAACATAATAAAAACATATGCATATATTTATAACTATAACTGCACAATTACAGGCGTAAGTACTGCACTTTCTTTACTAACAAAAAATGCAAAATATTACACGACTTTTTTAAAAAAAAGGAGTGAAACAAAATTTTTAAAAAAGACGAAACTAACTAAAGAATCAAAACAAACAAACCAAAAAAAAAAAACGTTGAATTCACTTTATATAATGAAACAAATACCAGACAAACGACAAAGAAACAATAACATTGTCATGCAACATACAACACCATCACAAAAATTAACAAAAATTAAACCACAAACAATAAAACTAAATATAAAATATACACGTACACAACAAAAAAAATTAAAAAAACGTACCTTCATCATAAATGTCCAGGAATCAAAGATAATCAACCGCATGAATTAACTTGAAACGAAAAAAAAAAATATAACGAACAAAAAGTTTTAGAAAAGATTTTGAAATAAATATAAAACTTAAGCAAAATAAAAATATAAAGAAATTAAACAAAACTGACCGAATTATGATAAAAAATATATTCAAATTTTTTTTTAAAAATAATCCACTAAGCTATACGGTTATATCAATAAAATCTAAAATGTAGGGATTAGTTAAGATATCAAAATATCTATAAATTACAATACCAAAAATATCCTAATTAAATAATAAACAAAATTAAATAATAAAAGAAAACTAATCCTAGATTTAATCACAGTCATTAAAATAAAAAATTGAATGGTGGATATGAAGTTCTTATCTCTCATCTGGGAGGTGGTTCACATATGATTACAAGTCTTTAACCTATTATTTAATGTTATCACGAATTAATCGATTTCATCTGCAAATTAGTTGACTTTCATGAAAATCGGTTGATTCTCTCAGTATCAAAATGAATATTAAGATTAACTTATAAAAATGGAGTATAAGTTTTCGAATAGTAACTTATAATAATAATGGGAAATGTTACGATCATAATTTGTTACAATATCTAATTTGATTAATAATATCCCATAATTGATATTTCCACAAATTATTGGAACTCTGTATCATGTGAATTTTAACTACAAGATTAGTTTTGGTAATGAATATAATATTACAATACAATCTAGGCATGCGGCGTTTTTATAAAACTAGTATTCTAAAAAATATGTAACTTTTCTAAGTTGACGATTTTATATATAATTAAATGAGTTTTAACTAGAAAATATAGCATAATTCAAAAATTCATATAAAGTTAAAGGAAAATATACAAATATATCCCAAACTATGATTGAATTTCCAATTTTATCCCAAACTTTTCAATATAACAATTTCAGTCTTAAACTTTGAATGAATTCCCAATTTTATCCCAAACTTTTAACTATAACAATTTCGGCCTAAACTTTATATGAGTTCCCAATTTTCTTCCCACTGTTAATGTTTAAACATCGAAAATCTTACGTGAACACACATATTTACATATCATACTATATATTAATCTGAACTATATATTCTACTTTCAAATTAAGATAATTTTCTAAAAGAATATTATTTTCGTGAACAATTTATTTTAAATAAGATCTAAGATAATAATTTAAATATATTTATTTTTAATATTAAAACGAATAAAGACATTGTTGGGCCCCGATTGGATCCGGCCCACTAAGAGGCCCGATTTCGGACCCAATAAGTTTCAGTAAGAAGCCAACGATAGCCCCGGCCCAGGACGACCGCGCCATACCAGCCCATGTGGGCTAGAGCCCAAAACGAACCATAACCCGACCAAGGAAAAAGCAGCTCGCTGAGACCAGGGACAGTCCGATTAACCCAGAGAGCAGTCCGAACATCAGAAAGGAAGCTCGAAACATGAATATCGACCCTCTAGGCAGTCTCAACCGATCTGGAAGAAGGGAGAGCTCATAACGGCTAAAATGCGATATTTGGGGAAGGCTCAAACTACCAGACGGGCGAACCACCCCGATTATCTCGGAGACGCCTCCTAACCACCAGGCGCAGACCTCGGAAACCCTAAGAGAGACTCGCTTCTATAAATATCCCCTTATAAGCGGCAGTCAAGGGGGGAAAAACGATAGATAACACTTGAAGCTCGCCGACGATCAGTCCTACAAAATCAAGGAACTCACTTCGATTTCTAAACCAACCTTCCAATATTTTCACTTAGCATATTCGCTCACTGTACCCTTTTAATTTCTACGTCATTCTATGTATATCTTTGTTCTTGGTTCTCGGGGCTCCGATTTCTGAATAATTGTACCCGCAACAATTTGGCGCCCACCGTGGGGCCTCGAGAACAAATTTTGTCCTTTCTTTGCAGGAATGGCTGACGATCCAGGAAAAATGCACGCTATCGAGGTCGACGACCAGAAAGATGCTCCGACGGAGGGCCGCGCCAAGGAAGCCAACCCCGGAGCGGTACGAAGAACTCTGGCAGGGGCCGGACGAGGCCGAACTGTTACGACCAACAGAGGAACCCCACGTCCACCGAACGCGGGAGGAACAGTGAGCGATTTGATGAGAGCCTTCAACGCCACTCCTCTCGGAGAATTGACTTTTCTTCCACCTCCGCCGAACGTTTTGGAAGACCCTCACGTTGCGAGACTGGTGACGCAAGTTCAAGGCGCGAGGGAGGTGATCGAGACTATGGGGGCCAGAATGGAAGACATGTCGAGGAAGTATGAGCTCCTCGAGAGGGAGAATCGGAGACTGCAGCTACAAGTAAGCAACACGCAACCTATAGTCGAAGAGCCCAGAAGTACAGGGAAGGGCATCCGAGACACCGCGAGAAATCTGGAAGACGATTTCGATCGAACCAAGAAAACAGACGACCAGAGGACTCTAGGAGATCCTCCCGTCCGCACGAATCCGGTTAGCCAACTGAACCAACCAGAGGTCCGAGCAATCCAGCAGATCAAACAAAGGTTCGAGCAAAGGCTCAGATACTTCGAGTCATTGCTCGCCAAGGTCCCTGGACTCCCTCCGCCAGAAAAGACTATATCGCGCGAGAGTTACGCAGAGTCCCCATTCGCTCCAGAGATCGCAGGGGCAGAACTACCGCCCAGATTCTCCCCGCCAACCTTCGTTCTCTACGACGGGACTTCGGATCTAGAGAATCACATTGCCGTTTACCGGCAAAAGATGCTGGCGCTGGCAATTCCGGGTGCCCAAATGGAAGCCTGCATGTGCAAGAGTTTTGGCTCGAGCTTGACGGGGCCCGCTCTCCAGTGGTTTATCAACCTGCCCCGAAGCTCGATCTCGACGTTTGCAGAGCTGCATCAATTATTCCTTCGGCAATACTCGAGCAGCAGACGCCTCGACAAACACCTGGATGACCTCTATGCGGTAATCCAGAAACCGGGCGAGCCCTTGAGGGCGTACCTGTCGCGCTTCAACAAGGAGATGGTGGCGGTACTGAACTGTCCAAATAGCACTGCTGTACGAGCATTCACAAAGGGCCTCGATGTGGACTCAGACTTGTACCGTGAACTATCCATTTACCGCTGCCAGACGATGGACGATGCCCTAAACAGAGCCTGGGCACTCATCAAGTGGGAGGAAGACGAACCCTACCGACGAGCACGCCGCAGCAGCGGAAGACCCAACGTGCGCGACGAGAGTCGACGCGAGCAGAGGGACAGGCGTCCCCCTAAGTCGCATCCTTATAACAAGCCGCCGCAGATCAACAACCTCAGTTCGTACATCCCAGAGTACACACTATCAATCGAACCGGCGGATCTCATCCAGAACGTGCTCCGGAGGATGCCAGAGAAAGTAAGGTGGCCCCAAAAGATGAAAGCCGATCCGGCTTTGCTGGACGCACATAAGTTCTGCGAATTCCACAATGATCATGGTCATACCACCGCAGATTGCCGAGCCCTACGCCTAGAGGTGGTCGAATTATTGAAAAAAGGGCTCCTATCCGAATACCTGTCGGATCATGGAAAGAGGACGTGGACTCGGGATAAGCGAGTCAATGAGTCAGGGCCAACAAAGACAGACATGCCTGGGTCTCCGCAACCAGTCCGCACCATCAATTGCATAACTGGGGGGTCGGAAATCAGCGGCATCACAAGATCCGCCGCCAAGAGAGCCAGGAAACTAACCCGAGAGGAGGCCACGGCCCCGTGCAGAAACCCGGATCATCACCCGATTGAGTTCACTAGCGAGGAAGCACCGGGTCTGAGCCATCCTCACGATGACGCCCTAGTGATCTCTCTGCTGATTTTAAATTGCCTCGTAAAGAGGATCCTAGTTGATAATGGGAGTTCGACAAACATATTGTTTATGCACGCGTTGAAAGAGATGAAGATCCCCGAAGGAAAGATAGTCCGATCACAGATCCCGTTAATCGGGTTCAATGGTGGAGTCCAAATGACGATCGGAACCATAGTGCTGCCTACGTACTGCGGAGGGGCACATTATGATGTGTCCTTCATGGTCGTTGACGCCCCCAGCGCCTACAACGCCCTACTGGGGCGACCCTGGCTGCACCAGTTGAAGGCGGTGCCCTCGACGTTCCATCAGGTGGTCAAATTCCCGACCCCTGGGGAGTTTGTACGATTTGGGGAGAACAGAACGTCGCCAAGGAATGCTACTATGCAAGCTTCAAGGCCGTGTGCGCCCAACAGCACTTCGCCAAGAGCGAGCCGCTACCCCTGGCGGGAGAATCCAAAGAGACTGAGGAAGTCGGACTTGACCCGGCCGATCCAGAGAAGAAGACAAACATCGGTGCCGGATTGGACCCAGAAGTCCAAGCACAGTTAATCGAGTTTCTCAGCTCAGAGAAAACCACTTTCGTGTGGTCCCATAAGGATTGGTAGGAATCGATCCGGAGATAATGACACATCAATTACAGGTCGATCCTAATCATAGACCCGTACAACAAAGAAGAAGGAAATTCCCGGCCAAAAAGAACGACGCAGTCAACGAATAAATACGAAAGTTGCTGGACATTGGATCCGTGAGGGAAGTGAAGTATCCGACGTGGCTCGCCAATGTCGTGGTAGTAAAAAAGAAGAACGGAAAGAATAGAGTTTGTGTGGATTACACAGACCTCAACAAAGCTTGCCCTAAAGATCCATACCCGCTCCCACACATCGACTGCATTGTTGATGCAACCGCAGGACACGAGTTACTAAGCTTCATGGACGCATTTTCGGGGTACAACCAAATCCTGATGCACCCCGAAGACCAAGAAAAGACCGCCTTCATGACAAACAAAGGAATCTACTGCAATAAGGTGATGCCATTCGGACTTAAGAATGCGGGGTCAACATATCAAAGGCTCGTGAACAAGATGTTCAAACCAGTTATAGGGAAAACAATGGAAGTATACATTGATGATATGCTGGTAAAATCGAAGGACGCCAAAGATCACATACATCATCTATGACAGGCTTTCGAAGTGCTCAATAAGTATCGGATGAAGTTGAACCCAGCGAAGTGCACCTTCGGAGTGGCCTCCGGAAAATTCCTGGGCCACAAAGTGACCAATCGAGGGATCGAAGCTGACCCGTCACAGATAAGGGCAATAAAGGAAATCGCACATCCTCGGAGTCCGAAAGAGGTTCAGAAGCTTACGGGCAGACTAGCGGCTCTCAGCCGCTTCATCTCAAGGTATTCCGACAGAACACATGAGTTCTTTCAAGTACTTCGGAAAGGGAAAAAATTCGAGTGGACAGAGGATTGCGCGAAGGCGCTCGAGCGCCTAAAAGACTACCTGACCAGTCCACCCCTCCTATCAAAACCTGAGAGGGAGAAAAATCTACTACTCTACCTATCCGTATCCGAACACGCCCTTGCAGCAGTCCTAGTCAAAGAAGCTGCAGAAAAGCAACATCCCGTGCATTATGCAAGTAAACCATTGCTCGACGCCGAAACAAGATACACGACACTGGAGAAACTAGCATTGGCTTTAGTAACAGCATCGAGGAAGTTACGACCTTATTTCGAATCACATCCCATCAAGGTGGTAACCTCATATCCATTGCGAGCTGTCTTTTCAAAGCCATGTCTATCCGGTCGATTACTGAAATGGGCAGTAGGGATCGGGGGCTATGGCCTTGAATTCGAACCATGCACAACGATCATATCCCAGGTGCTAGCAGATTTTGTAGCTGAGTTCACAACAGGACTCCAATTAGACGCAGAAAAGAAGGTCGCGAGCTTAGAAGTCGGCGAAGCAGCAAAAGAGCCGTGGATTCTCCAAGTGGATGGATCAAGTAATATGCACGGTAATGGAGCCGGCATCAGACTGCAGAGTCCATGGGGAGAAGTGTTTTAAAGAGCTATCCATTTGGACTTCGAGGCAACGAACAACGAGGCAGAATATGAAGCTCTAGTTCGAGGAATGCAGCTCGCAAAGGAACTAGGGGCTCGCCGCCTAGAGGTGCGCGGAGATTCACAATTAGTGGTAATGCAAATGGAGGACCAATTCCAGGTCAAAGAGCCGCGGCTCCAAAAATATCATGACCTAGCGCGAGAAGTAAGAAAAGAGTTCGACGAGTGCAAAATAAAGCACATCGCACGAGAAGAGAACGCGGAAGCCGATGCACTAGCAAACCTAGCCTCTACTAAAGCAACCAAACAAAGCAAGCCATTCGTCATAACTTGGGCCGAAGAACCAGCCACGCACAGGGCCACAGAGGTCATGGACATAGCACTCGCCAACTCGTGGATCGAACCAATACAGAAATATCTCGCTGACGGTGTCCTGCCTAAGGACCGAACTGAAGCCGAGCGTCTCACTAGATCAGCGGCTAAATATACAATCTATAACGAAAACTTATATCGGCGATCTGTTGAAGGACCACTGCTCAAATGCCTCGACCCCACCGCAGGGCAAGTCGTCCTCATGGAAATACATGAAGGGGACTGCGGAAGTCACCAAGGAGCCCGATCCTTGGCACACAAAGTTATATCAGCAGGATTCTACTGGCCAACGCTACGAAGGGACGCAAAGAATTACGTGCGCAGCTGCGAAGCATGTCAGAAATTCGAAATAACTAACCAAAGCCATGCAGAACCACTCCACACCACGATCGCGGCCTGGCCCTTCATGGCTTGGGGGATGGACATAGTAGGAAAGCTTCCGAAAGGAGCCGGACAGAAAGAATATATAGTTGTAGCAACCGACTACTTCACAAAGTGGGTCGAAGCGGAGACCTTCGCCAATGTAAGAGAGCAGGAAGTAATCAAATTTCTGTGGATCCACATCCTATGTAGATTTGGGATACCGAAGGAGATCAGAACAGACAACGGAACTCAGTTCACAGGACGGAAAGTACAAGAATTTTGCGACCAATACAACATCAAATTGGTGTTTTCTACGCCGAGGTACCCGGAGGCGAACGGACAAGCCGAGTCAACAAACAAAACAATCATGGCCACAATGAAGAAAAGACTCGAAACCCACAAGTCAAAATGGGTAGAGGAACTCCCAGGAGTCCTATGGTCATATCGAAGCACTCCCAGAACCTCGACAGGAAGTTCGACGTTCGCCCTAGCATACGGTGAAGAGGCTGTTATGTTGGAGTAGTCTCAATATAACTCGATGAAGTAGTTCGAGGAGACTAGTCCGGTAAAGTGGGTCGAGCTGTGTAGGTTGAGGAACTCGAGGAGCAGTTCGAGTTGGATAGATATGGAAAATATATTGTGTATATCTTGTTTCCTTGTTGGACAAGATTTATCCTAATCAATATTAGATTTGGATGGGAATAAATCTATTTTAGATCGATTTAGGTTTAGATATATCTTACCATATCTAGGTTTTATATTCTTTATGTGTTTAGGAATATCTCCCTATAAATACCCCTGCTCCCCACCAATTGTAATTGTCACATACTTTGTATTTTCTTCACCATAATAATATCATCACTGAAGAGGCTTGAAGAGTGGACGTAGAGCATAGCTCGAACCACTATAATTCTTTGTGTTCTTGTACTTTCTGTTAGTTATTTGTGTCGCAATCGCTTCTATTCACAACAAATTGGTGTGGTGAACGTGGATATAGAAGGATTGCGATGGGTTCAGCCAAGTTCGAGGTGGAGCGCTTCACGGGATCGAATAATTTCGGTTTGTGGAAGTTGAAGATGCAAGCGATGTTTGTACAGCAAGGCTTGGACGGTGCCTTGAAGGGAGAGGCTGGGATACCTGACACGATGACGGAGCAACAAAAGAATGATACACTGGCAAAGGCGCACAGTGCGTTGATTCTGAGTCTCGGAGACACGGTGTTGAGGAAGGTGTCGAAGGAGAAAACGACAACGGAAGTATGGACCAAACTAGAATCCTTATATATGAAGAAGTCCCTTGCGAATCGGCTCTATCTTAAACAATCGTTGTATTCGTTTAAAATGCAAGAGGGAAGACCGATCAACGAGCAGCTCGACGAGTTCAGTAAGTTGATCCTCGATCTGGCAAATATTGATGTGGCGATAGGAGATGAGGATCAGGCATTGATGTTGTTGAGTGCGCTGCCAAAGAGTTATTCGAACTTCAAGGAAGCCTTAATGTATGGAAGAGAGTCATTGACCATGGATGAGGTTCAGTCAGCTCTAAGTTCGAAGGAGTTAAATGAGTAGAACGAGGAGCGAGAGAACTCTCATGGAGAAGGCCTGGTGGCTAGGGCGGCTCGAGGAAAACCGGAGATGAGGAACTCCAACAGGGGAAGTTCAAGGTCAAGGTCGAGGCCAAAGCCAGGATCACAGCCAAAGGTCAAGTGCTTTCTCTGCCAAAAGAAGGGACATATCAAAAGAGATTGTCCGGAGAGGCAGACAAAGCAGGAGCAGAAGCAGCAAGCGGATGTAGCTGTTGCTGAGTAGGAATATGACTCTGGAGAGGCATTAGTGATTTCGAATGAGCGTTTGGAGAGGGAATGGATATTGGATTCAGGTTGTACATTCCACATGACACCTAATAAGTCATGGCTCGAAGGGTTCGAGGAGCAGGAGAACTCGAGTGTTCTTCTGGGTAACAATAAACCATGCAAGGTGGTTGGAATGGGTTCGGTGAGGATTAAGATGCACGATAATACAGAAAGGGTACTTCGAAGTGTAAGGTACGTTCCGGAGCTTAAGAGAAACTTGATCTCTTTGGGGATGCTCGACGAACTGGGTTACACGATCAAGATGGAAGCTGGGACTTTGAAGGTGTGCAAAGGATCCCTGGTCTTAATGAAAGGAGCTCGAAGGAATGGAATATACACTCTGATGGAGAGCACGGTGATCGGGGAGGCTTCGATAGTAACGTTTGACAAGTCAGTACTGTGGCACAGGCGACTCGGTCACGTTAGTGAGAGGGGGCTGCAGGAGTTATCGAAGCAAGATATGTTGCTCGGGGATAACATCAGAGAGCTGGATTTATGTGAGAATTTCATCTATGAAAAATCTCACCGGGTAAAGTTCGGAGTAGGTCGAGAGAGAGCTCGCGGAACTCTGGATTACATCCACTCAGATCTATGGGAACCTTCAAGGGTCAGTTCGAATGGAGGAGTGAGGTACTTCATGAGCCTCATTGATGATCACTCAAGGAAGGTGTGGGTCTACATCTTGAAGAATAAGAGTGATGCTTTGGAGACCCTCAAGAAGTGGAAAGTGCTGATCGAAAATCAGACTGGAAGGAAGGTGAAGAGGCTGCGAACTGACAATAGCCTTGAGTATTGCTCGAAGGAGTTCGAGAGGTACTATTCGAAGCACGATGTTGCAAGGCACAAGACAGTGGCTGGAACACCTCAGCAGAACGGATTGGCGGAGAGGTACAATCGGACGTTGCTGGAAAGAACGAGGTGTATGCTGTTCGGTGCAAAGTTACCTAAGTCGTTCTAGGTAGAAGCAGTGACTACTGCAGCTTATTTGATTTATCGGTGCCCCTCGACTGCACTAGGTTTCAAGACACCGGAAGAAATATGGTCTGGTCATCCTCCGGATTTTAGCAACCTCAGAGCTTTTGGTTGCGTAGCTTATGCGAACATCAAAGGAGATAAGCTTGGAAGGAGGGCATTGAAATGCATATTCATTGGGTACCCCAAAGGTGTGAAAGGGTACAAGTTATGGTGTCTCGAGCCGGATGTAAGAAAGTGCATCATTAGCAGGGATGTTGATGGGTTTTGTATACTGAAAGCATTTATTATAATCAGTATACAACGGTTTATTTCTCCTATCTGTTAACAATCTTACATGTATGAACAATAGTATCCTCTTGTCTCACCGATAGAGACGATCATACGACGTGTTGTAGATCGCAGAAGACAGTATGATCACTTGACCTAGTGAGACATAAACCTGATCACAACCGAGATAGCGTATGAGGATACGTCTGTCCGGATGGCTGCGGCATTGTCGGAATAAGTAGTTTGTCTTGGTTACTTGACATGCTAGTACGCAGAGGTGGCGTATTGATGGACCGCAGTGAGATGTATTCGTCTGTCTGACACCAGCGAATACAAGATCTCGTTATATTGATTAAGTCCAAACCCTAACGAAGGTTCAGGGGTTTGCACGAGTTGACTGTTGCTTTGACTTGCCATGGTGGAGAGCCTAAGTAACGTGCTCGTATATCTACATCTTGGGTAACAGCAGTTCGTGTAGTACCGCCTGAGACTGGGTTTAGGTAACCATATCCGAGTAATAGGATGGGGACATTCCCTGAGGAGCTCAATAATATTCATCGTGCCAAAGTCCTGCAGGCTGATTAAGTTCAGGCACGAGTGATAAGGTTTGAGTAGTACTACTCAGGAATAATAAGATATTAATTAATTGTAGTTAGAGCTTGTCAGAGGCTCCGATTAATTAATGGATGTCCAGTAATCTTAAATATGGGGATTCTCAATTAATGCAACCTGTTCTCATAACGTAATAATAAAGGGGTAGGTCAATATTAATTATGTGGTGAAAAAGAATTAATATTAATTAATTAATTGTGTCCTGGGTTGTGGACATGGGAATTAATTAATTTATAGGCCCACTTTATTATTTGCATTAGGTCCCAGGTCTGGCCCAAATAAGTGTGCTGAATTGAGCCCAGGAGCCCACTAGGGTTTTATAACCCTAGGTCTATAAATAGACCTCTCACTCTCTAAAACCCTAACCACTTCATAACACAATTTGAAAAACCCTAGATCTAAGAGAGAGGCGCCGACTTCAGAGGGAGAGAGGAGGAGAATTTCGATTCTGGTCCTGCTCAAGCCACAGATCTACGGAGTCCTCACCAGTAGTAGATCTGACCAGCACCAGGATACAGATCTGAAGATCTAATCTGGAGAACAGATTTCTTTCTTTCTTCCCTTTTGTTTTCGATTTTAATCTAGAAATTAGATCTCTAATTTCTGTTTCCGCATATTAAATCGGATTGCGTGGTTGATTTCAAATTGGAAATTCAAACGCAAAAGATCATTTCAGACACGACGGAATAACGGTAATTCCTCAATCCACGATATGTATTAAATTCATAGGAGCATGCTAGGTTTTTGTGAATTTTAATTATGAGCAATATCCATAAATCGATCCGGTTCAGTTTGGTTTTGGTGATTCGGTTCACGGTAAAACCCTACAGATGTGACGTTCAAGGAGGAGCTGGTAGGAGAACTGGATAAAGGGGCCGAGGAACGGGAAAATATCTTTGAGAAACAAGGTGGTGCTTCGGAGGAACAGTCTGACAAGGTCGAAGGAGATAGATCAGGTGCTGAGATTGAGGTGGAGCCGACCAGTGGATCGAAGAGTGCACCTCAGGTGGATGGCGAGATCGAGGTGGTTCGAGGGTCAGGTGCACTTCAAGATTATAATCTCACGAGAGATAGGGAACGAAGGCAGATAAGACCTCCCACTCGATTCAGATATGCTGATGTGGTAGCATATGCCTTTGTCTACTGCTGTATGTAGATGATATGCTGATAGCGAGTCGAAAAATAAGCAAGGGATAGCCGAACTGAAGGAAGCTCTGAGTCAGGAGTTTGAGATGAAGGATCTCGGTTGTGCTCGAACGATCATGGGTATGGAAATAGATCGAGAGCTCGAAGAAGACTCACATTATCTTAAGAGGGATACTTGATAAAAGTTCTTGAGAAGCATGGAATGAAGGATGTAAAGCCTGTGCTCACTCCGTTAGCAGCTCATTTCAAGTTGAGTGCTGCTGGGAAACCCGACGAGGAGGAAAGGGAGTTTATGAGAGGTATTCCTTATGCGAGCGTTGTCAGTTCATTAATGTATGCTACGGTCTGTACGAGACCGGATCTTGCTTATGCTCTCAGCATGGTTAGTAGGTTCATGGCCGAACCTAGGAAAGAGCATTGGACAGCTCTGAAGTGGGTCCTCAGGTATGTTCGAGGGACAGTTGGAAAGGGTCTAGTTTTCGAGGATGATGGTTCGAGCTTGAGGCTCCCAGTCGAAGGGTTTGTGGACTCAGATTATGCAGGATGTATGGATACGAGGAAGTCATTGACTGGTTTTGTGTTCACATCGTATGGAACGATGATTAGTAGGAGAGCAAGTCTGTAGAGGGTAGTTGCCTTATCTTCGACGGAGGCGGAGTACATTGCCTTGACCGAAGCGATTAAGGAAGGTCTGTGGTTGCTCGGATTCATGAACGAACTGGGGATTGATCAAGGAAAGATGAAGGTTTCCTGTGATAATCAAGGTGCTTTGCAGCTGGCAAAGAATGATGTTCATCATGAGAGAACTAAGCACATCGACGTGAAGTTCCATTTTATAAGAGATGTGGTGGCAGCCGGAGAGGTCGAGCTGCACAAGGTCAATACTCTCGATAATCCTGCGAATATGATTACAAAGCCAGTTCCAAGTACTAAGTTTGAGTACTGTCTGGAACTGATCAAACTGTTGAAGTTGAATTGAAGAGGAGGTGCCAAGCCGAGGTGATATTGAGCCTAAGGTGGAGAATTGTTGGAGTAGTCTCAATATAACTCGAGGAAGTAGTTCGAGGAGACTAGTCCGGTAAAGTGGGTCGAGCTGTGTAGGTCGAGGAACTCGAGGAGCAGTTCGAGTTGGATAGATATGGAAAATATATTGTGTATATCTTGTTTCCTTGTTGGACAAGATTTATCCTAATCAGTATTAGATTTGGATGGGAATAAATCTATTTTAGATAGATTTAAGTTTAGATATATCTTACCATATCTAGGTTTTATATTCTTTATGTGTTTAGGAATATCTCCCTATAAATACCCCTGCTCCCCACCAATTGTAATTGTCACATACTTTGTATTTTCTTCACCATAATAATATCATCACTGAAGAGGCTTGAAGAGTGGACGTAGAGCATAGCTCGAACCACTATAATTCTTTGTGTTCTTGTATATTCTATTAGTTATTTGTGTCGCAATCGCTTCAATTCACAACATGTTATCCCCGCAGAGGTTCGAGCTGGAAGTCTGCGCGTGGAAATCTGCCAAGAGATGGGAAACAATGAGAAGCTAATGAAGAACTTGGAAATGATCGATGAGCAAAGAGACCAAGCACTAATAAATATGGCCCAAAGGAGGAAGCAGGTCGAAAGATTCTTCAACAAGAAAGTTCACTTGCGCACCTTCGAGGAAGGAGACTGGGTACTCAGAAGGGTGTTCAAGAACACAAAAGACAAGGGAAGCTCACACCAATGTGGGAAGGACCCTACAAGGTTACCAGAGTTGTAGGTCGAGGCGCCTACCACCTAGAAGCTCACGATGGAAGAGAGATCGGAAACAGCTGGAACGTCAAGCACCTAAAGAAGTACTACTTTTAAAGGAACAAGATCGACGAATTTGATCTCTCAGATACGCTCACCTTCTAAAAAATTCTTTACCTATGATTTTAATTTACATTGATCTTTCGAACATCTACTAACTTGAGCGTCGGAGGGGCGATGCCGAGCCTCACGACTACCTTGCAGGAACCTATGGCCCATTATAGAGGCTCAGAAATAGATAACGTTCTATGACTTATCCTATTTCCTCTAATTATGATTTATCTTTCATCCACATGATACTAACTTAAGCATCGGAGGGGCGACGCCCACCCTTCTCACAATTGTTTTCCGTAGAGAATCGACAAAAACATCATCCAAACTTCAGAAATAGCAACTCAACTCTAATTATGGGCAAAGTAAAACACAAAGTGCGCAATCTGTTCAAAAGCAGAGCATTCAAAGTTTGATGAAACAATAGAAAGTTAAAAAAAACGGGAATCAAGCAGCGACGTCAGGATCAGAAGTAACATTCGGGTTGGGCTCTGAGTCGAGGACAGGATTATCCAGCACTGGAGTTCGGTTGGAGTGGCTCGAATCCTGCTGCGACTCCTGCTGGTTGGCCTGGTCCAGCCCCTCTCCCTGCTCCTCTATCTTCTCCTATTCCCTCTCGGGCTCCAGCACGTCGAGGAAGCTCAAATCGAGGTCCGGGTACTTCGATCCTATCCTCCCCCAGACCTCACTTTCCACCTGCTCGGAGAGCGTTTGCAAAGAGGTTAGACAAGGACAAATCGCAGACGCGACAGAAAAATCTAAGTACGAGAAGTACCTCGTACGTCTCTGCGAAATGCGGGGAAGTGATGAGCGCCACATAATCCAGACCCTCGCCAGACTGCAGTGAGGCGATCCTCTCCTCGTATCTTTGGACCTCGGCCAGATAGCTCTCACGTTGAACCTTAAGCCGAGAGTCCAGGGAGGCAAGCTGATCATTCCTCGTCTTCAGGTCCGCGAGCACCTTGTCGCAGTCAGCCCCGGCCTCTGCAGCCCTCCTCCGCTGATCATTGAGCTCGGCCCCGCATGGACTCCGCCTCCTTCATAGCAGCTTCGGCCTTCTCCTCAGTAGCGCTCAGCTTCTCATTTAGAGAATCCACGTACTTCTTCGAGGAGTCCGACTCCTTGTGTAACACCCCCGACTCGCCTTCCCGAAACTTCAGGGAGCGTTACAGGTGGGATGGATGTTTTAACAACGAAAGACTTGTTTATCAATAATATATAAGGTTCAAATGAACATAACACAACCAAAAGCCCAAATAATCATTCACAATTAATGGAGTTATCACGAGGGACTGACTCCTTGTGCAACACAAAATCAATTATAGAAATGTGTTCTCAACAGATTACAAATACAGGGAAGGAACGAATATCAGAGGTTCAAGCAGCGGAGATTTACGCAGCGGAGATATGCATATGAAGATGCATATCTCAGGATCAACTCTCATTCTGTAACTTCTTCATCTTTACACCTCCGCATTCCCATCCTCGCAGCAAACCTATGCATTTTAGAAATAATACTAGGGGCTGAGTACATACGTACCCTGTGGAGACAATGCCCGAAAACATACATTTATACATATGAAAGCTATGCCACACACAGATAAGCCACGAGATTTTAAGAAAATATTTGTCGTGTTTATCCAAAATATTTTCATCACATTGCCTGCAGGCAGATTCACTCAACATGCATCATAACTGTTTACCATAGTGTGACTGGAAGCTGGCCCACTTCCAAGTCACGATGAACAGCTAGGAATGGGCGAACCACTCTACCCACTGTCATCAATTTGTGCACAGTATCTTAGAACACAACATTGAGACAACGATCGTTTTTAAAGGCAACACAGGCCTCACCTTATTTCCCCAAAGGTATCAGCTCTCATGCTGAGTGACCACAATATATATCATAATAGTTCGCGAACATGAGGGATCTTAATATCCCTAAAGTTAATGAGACTTGGCTCAGGTATTTCATGTACCTGGTTCGGTTCTCATTAAACAAATCTCTCTGGTGATTGTAATCAACCAGAGGTACAGATATGATGACACAAAACATTTTGGCATAGACAATCAATTTCAAAACAAGATTTTCATGCTTTTAGAAAACTGAGCTCACAGCTCGGAAGACATTTAATTTTTATAGAAAATAGACCCCACCTTTAAATCTTACAGATGTTTAGCACGTAGATGTAGAAGCTTTGATCTGATCAACTCGTATCTCCTTCAATTATCAATACAGGAGAAATAACCAATTAGGTGGATCAACTAGAGTTTGAACAATCAGTATTTTAGCTAATGTTATGTGACATTCAGGTTCTACGACTGACTGACTAGACTGACAATACCCAACAACCTAACATGTATCTTCGTACATCGAAGCATGCATGTAACTCAATCAAACACCGTTATACATATTAACCAATCCACGATTAACAAATTAACTCATTTAAAGCGTGTTTAGATATTAAACGGCTAAACTCATATTCGACAATGCATTAAACGATTCGAATGATTTATCGATCAATTACAAATATAACTTGATTACTTAATTCCCTATATTTATATACAACATTCAAAATATCGATAATTCCAATTGATATAATCAATTAGATAATTGAACAAAATTCGCTAATATAAAATAAGTTATAACAAAACTAAATAATTTGATAATTTAAATAAATAAATAAATTCTTTTTTTTTTGAAATATAATAATAATAATAACAATATAATAGTAGTAATATATATATATATATATATATATATATATATATTCAATATATATATACATATATATGTATTCAAGAGAGAGAGATTCTTTTTCCTTTTTTTTTTATAACATCAATACGCACACATATATATAGATATGAGAGAGAGAAAATGACACACATATACATCTATATATATATATACATTCAGAGGAGAGAGAAAGAATAAATCTTCTCCTTCCCAACAATACACACACATATATATACATACATAAACAGAAAATACAACAATGGCCTCCAGAACAGTACTGATCGCTTGCCGGCCATATCGACCGCCGTCGTTCCTGCCGGTCAGACCAGCCACGATGGACGACGTCGCTGGAGAAGCCGCACAGTTGCACGGGATAGCAGCAACCGTGCGAACAACACCAGTTCGTGCGAGCCGGCGCCGACCCTGCTATCGGCGACTCCGACCTCCCCCACACAACCTAAAGTGATCACAACCCTTCCTAGACTCTAACCATATGCTTCAACTGACAGGAAACTTTATATATCGCCAAAAAATGAAGGTGGAAGCTTACCGATTTCTATGGCTTCCGAGCTCCGACGACGGCGCTCCGGTGGCGGGGGTGGTGGTTTCTTTGTACCAAAATGCTCCCTACGACACGTGGAACACAAATATATAAACTATGAATCGAGTTATCAACGTTCCAACCAGTTTCAAATCCGATATAAAAATTTATCTTAATCTGACGGGCTACCTTCGAACGTCCGTATCTTCCATGAAATGGGACGTGCCTTAGCTTTTCGGAATCCTGGAAGAACAAGGATCACAGCGGTTGTAGTGGCGTTGCCTGCCGTGGCTTTTGGTGGCTGGAAAATGGAGAAACAGAGGGCTAGCGAAGGCGGGGTGTGCGGTGGTTGGTTACGGTGGAGTGTGTTGTTTCAGAAAGAAAATGAATACAGAAATGACTTCTTTGTTTTTTTTGCAAAAATCTCTGCCCACCGCCTCAATGCAACGCATGCCCCCTCCTCTCCACTCAATTTCATGCATTGCAACAATACACGTATGTAATACGTGTTAATTTCTTCAACTTGAAGAAATTAATTTTTCATACTCAATTCGTGTATAATTTTCTTTGTTAACTCGTCTTCTCAGGTTTAAAATTTTAATTGTATTCTCTCGATTAAACATGCAATTATACGGAAAAAAAAATTCCATTTAATGAACCCGTCTCGTTCATATTATTTTCCGAATTTTCGGAGATATAAATATCGTCCAATTTCCCAAAAATTCAATAAATAATTAAACACCACTCGGGTCTCAGAAAATTATACCGATCGTTTCGTATTCTTCCATATTTTAATTCCAAGCATTCCCTAGCTCGGTTTAAGAAATGGACCTCCCGAGTGCAAGTTGTGAATTTAAATGCAATATTATTATTCTTAATAATAATTTGCCGCACTCGTCTTTCTTTTAGAAATTGTGACTTCACGGTCACTTAGGTTTTCTCGAAATGAACTCATTGGTATATTGCATGTTAGAAACTGACCCTCGTTTTACTTCGGGTGTCATTTCTTGTTTCTAAAATTATATAATATAAAGAATAAAATATAACCATTTAATTATTTTTTTAATTAAGCATTTAATTAGCTTAATTAAATCCGGGATATTACACCTTGCAAAGCTGATAGATCTCTTCGACGCACTTCTCACCAAATACGTTGAGCTCGCGCTGGATGGATTTGAGCTCCATCTGGGCCTGCCATGAAAGAGTAGGTCAGAAATCGCACGACAAACGGACAATGTAGAAATCCAAAAATCATACCTGCAGCTGGCGGAGCTGATAACGCTCCAGGCGTGCTAGGGCGGTCCCCGTATGGGAAACCGACGACTGGCCAAGCAGGAGCTGGCGGGCCCGAACCAAGAAGGTATCCACCAACGGGTCCGGAGGCGTGGTGGAAACAACAACGGACTTGTCGGGGTCCTCCCGGCGCGTCTCGCGCTCTAAGGAGCGATGATGCCTTCGACGCCCAGACTGTTCGGGCTCCTTCTCCCTGCACCTCCCCCGATCCTCGACCCCCTGCGAGGCATCATGGCGGGTCAAGGGGCGGGCATCCTCGGCCGTGATCTCCCCCGGAACCCGGAAAGGAGGCGGGGGAGGAATTTGATGCCCGAACTCCAGGGTCGGGCGCTTGGGGGGATTTGGAGGACGGCGCCGAGCTTCCTCCTCCTCCCGCGCCCTCTTCTTCTCGCGGAGAGCCTCCACGACCCGTTCAGCGGACACGTGGGGGCGACGAGAGCGGGTCATCTCCTCAGTAAAAGGGGTAGCTCTGAGTTCGTTATCAAAAACGGCCTCAGCGGTAACCGACCTGCCGTTCCTGACGATCGGCCAATGATAGTCGCTCTCTGAGACGTCGTACGCTCGATCTACTCGAGCCTGCTCCTCGGCTGTGAGGTCAGTTCGGGGATGATCTGCAAAACAAACAAAGGGTCAGACCCGACATGATGCGAACTTCAAAAGATCATCAAGAAAGCGTCGACCAACTAGTCAGATTTCCCCCCTGGCGAAGAAACTCGGGGGCTCCTTCATCCAACTTCAAATAAAAAAACATCGTCCACCACCCCGGGGAGTTGGTCGGAGCCTTCTTTATCAACGTTGACTTCCCGCGAGACCAACGCGTGAAGTAGTAGTAGTGTTTGTCGGGGCTCTGATTTATCCGATACATATGGTGCCACTCGCGGACGGTAGGAAGTCCCAGGTTCAGGTCGAGCCACACCAATAGAACCCCAACAAGGTGACACCAGCCGTTGGGGGATAGCTGGAAAGGGGAAAGGTTGTAGGACCCCAACACCTTGCTGAAAAAGGGGTGCACAGGAAGGCCCACCCCGTTCTCCATGGCCGCCGTGTAAAAGGCTGCAAACCCCGGCGGCGGGTCGAAGCACCTGTTGGAAGAGCGGGGCACCGAATATTTCACCCCATCGCACAGAACGGAGACAGCGAGAGCTTTCATCATCTCCTGGGTCACCATTGGGGCCGCGGTGAGTCCTCCAGTCGGAAGGTAGGACATAATCACCGGCAATCTCCGGCTCCGCGAGGTCTACCACCGTCGGGCGCCTGCCTGAACCAGACGCCTCGCCACCAGCCTGGAACTGATCTAACCCCCAGAAAGCCTCCGATAGAGCTTGATGGTCACGTGAATCAGAGTCAGAGCTCTCGTCTGACAGAATCGCTGCCCCGCTCGACCCCGACAACTCCGAGCCCTGAAACACCAAACTCCAGTCCGGACCTACAAAATCAAGGGGGTTCGCAACCCTAGCCGGAGATGGAGTAAATGGCGGCGTCAAATTCGCACCCCCGAATTGAGAACCCTCGTGGTTCTGGGAATCAGAACTTGACGAACTCATCGTTCACACAATAAAACAGATCTTGGAGAAAAAAGAGGTTAACCTAAATCGAAAAAGGGGGAAGGAAAGAGCCCCGGTCAGCCCTACTTTTCACTAGGAATCCGAAAAACCCAGGCAGCCAAACCCCATGTGGATTTAACAGTGCAACACAAACAGAACACGAGTATTAACGAAATGTATTACCTTCGATTAAGACAAGAGAGCAAAGACCCACGGACAAGATTTCAGAACGTCGCGTCTCGACCGGAGAATGGTAATCAATCGCCTGAAATCGCTCAAAGAAGAGGAAGTGACAGTTGCGTTGGTAAAAGTGAAAAGAGCGCGCGTCCCAAACGACGGTTATATCGCAGCGCCTTCTCAACTTCCCCAACTGACCCCAGTTTTTGCGGAAATCACGCAACTGCCACTAAACTTTGCCGCCCAAAACTTGAAAGCACTTCGCAAAAAGCAGGTCGCATGAAGCAGTTTGACAGAACATAAACCGACATTAATAAAGCAACGAAGAGAGCTCGAAAGCCTCCGAGCAAAACAACAAGAGCTCCGCGCTCAGGCATACGACAAATACCATCTACGACCATATAAAAAGACCCCAAATTGCGAACCCATTGAGTTCGCCGGGGCTCACCAGGTGGCCAAAAATAAAAACGAGGCAGATCCCGAACTGCCCAACTTATAACCGCGGATTCGGGCCCGCAGTAACGGCACCCATAGCAGCTTCCCGGGGCTGCGCGGGTGAGGACCCCCATAGAGGAAATGGTCCTCCGAGCCGAGAGGTGTCCACGAACACCCAAAACAAAGCCGGACTACCCATGAGGTAGTCCGAAGGGCCAAAACTTGGGATATAAATCAGGCGAATGTAAGCTCGATCACTATTTTGGCTTAACAGGTCATGACAGACATAACCAGCCAAGCCAAAGGGGCTATTGTTGGGGCCCGATTGGATCCGGCCCACTAAGAGGCCCGATTTCAGACCTAATAAGTTTCAGTAAGAAGCCAACGACAGCCCCGGCCCAGGACGACCGCGCCATACCAGCCCATGTGGGCTGGAGCCCAAATCGAACCATAACCCGACCAAGGAAAAAGCAGCTCGCTGAGACCAGGGACAGTCCGATTAACCCAGAGAGCAGTCTGATAACTCTTGAAAAAGAGTTATATTCTCTTTTATTTTAGTTCGTTTAGAGAGTCTTTCGTATATGTTTAACCAAATAAGTGTTGTTTTAGTCTTGTATTTAGTTGTTCGAGTCCTTTCATGTTTAATTCGTGTTTTGGAGTAAATAACGTTGTTTTTGGAGGATTTGGAGTGAGTTTGCCGTGCAGGAAATTGCCTTGTTTTCGAAGTCTATGCTGGAGCAAAGGAAAGCAGATGCTGTAGCACGTTGAGCTAAACCAGTCCCAATCAACTTGGTCAAAATTCGGGCATGACGTGGATAATGCTATTTTTGCTGATGTGGGAGTGCGAAAACAGATTAATTTCAGCCTTTTTTCCCAAGGACAATTTGGGGAATGTTACTAAAAAGGGAAACCTAGAATTGGGGAGGGATATAAAAGCCCAAGGGAGAGAGAAAGAAGAAATCATCTACACTTTTCCACCACCATACAATCGAGCTGGGGGGGAGATTTCCGAGCTGGAACTGGGACGCGCTTGAGGCAGAGGAAGGAGACGAGCTGCAGCTTAACCGCCGACGAGAGGCCAGCTTGGGGCTGAGGAATCGTCCCTTGTTGAAGCTAATCGAAGGGGGATTCTTCCTCTTGTCCTCTCTATCTTTAATTTCTTGTTTTTAAGTATGAATTTCAGCTTTCAAAACATGAATCTAGCTTCTACCATTGTAAATATGAGCTAATTTAGTAGACCATGACTATGGTTTGCTTGAGTTGAATGGATTGTTATGCATTGTGAATGGAATGGAGTTTTGAATATTTTGGTGGTTTAATTCTTAAAATTACAACTCTTGTGGGAGCTTGAATGTTTGTGATTTATGCTTAGCTTAGATTTGGAAAAATTGAGGCTAAGAGTAGAAACCCCAAATATTGCACACTTCATGCATAGAAATATGTGGTTTTGTGTTTGTAAAAATGCCTAGGAGAGTGATAATTGGTGCTGAATCTAAATTGAATTGGGCATAGGAATATGTTAATTAATTTAGAAAAAGGCTATCTCACCTATTTTGGAAAATCTAGTTGAGAACCATAGTTGGCAGCAACTTTACTCTGTGCTGTTTACGATGCTGTAGCATATTATCTGTAGCAAGTGATTCCATAGCCTAGGTCGTTTTTATCGTTGATTAAAAAGAAATCGTCCGATCCAGTTTTTCCCATTTTTCCCCTGTTTTATGGTCATCCCCTGTTTTATGTTTATTGTTATTTACTCATTAGTTCATGCCTAGGTTAATTAAACAAATCAAATCAATTTTCCCCATCAATTAAACCGAGTTGAGTGTTTGTGCACCTTTACCCCTTCCCTGTGGATCGATACTCGGAGAATACTCCGTTTTATTATTGTTGGTCCCGGTTTATCAGAGTGTATAACGTTACGCAGCGGAAATATTGAACTTATAAGTCTAACTTGCACTCTGTCCTGCTGGTTGCTTCAGCTGACTGGCTGACTGGCTGGTCAGCTGATAGCTCAACACTTAGAATATTTTAAGCCTAGTTTGCACAGTTATCAGTTTTCAGATATACACCAGCACTTGAGTGCTGGGTTTCAAATACAAATTTAAATACTGAAAGCAGATAAAGGCAAAGGATTTTTATAGTGGTTCGATCAACTGATCTACGTCCACTCTCCAGTCGACTCACTGGAAATTCACTATAAGAGTAATCCGGTACAAAGTTCCTACGATCTATCTCCAGCTGGTAAATGCCCCGTCTACCAGTCCACTGGATCAA